>JAVRXN010000010.1:41337709-41416082 GCA_033556935.1 Timema podura
CCATCATTGGAGGTGGAGCCAAAAATCAGTGCGGAAAAAAGTGAGACTTGCAATATATGTTAGAATTTATGTACATTAGGTATCATAAATTGTATAATGATTTACTTCTTTGAAATATTAGGTGAATATGATTAATATGACATTTTGATCTCTTTCTTTTAACAACTTTATTTTGATGTTTCAAAAGTATTGTGTAAAGTTTTAAAATGTATAGGCCTAATATTTTTTTGTAAAATTTTCAAATTAATTTTTAATTTCATGTGATTTTACACCTTTTTACTTTCTCGCTATCTAACAGGTATTGTGATCGTCAAAAAAATTGAACTCGAGATTTTGATGAATCTCGACGTTTCATGACCCCCCGAATCCAAAAAAGTAGTTTTTCAATTTTCGTCTGTCTGTCTGTACCTCTAACTAGAGCCTTCACTAATTTACCGATCGGGCTAAAACTTAGTTTTCATAGGGCGTCCCCGAGGGATTTTTGGAATTATATATCTGACCCTAAAGTTAAGGGTAATTTACTGAAAGTATAAAAGATAAAAAGACGATTTTCTCGAAATCCATTTACCACTAACTTATTTTAAATTTCATTTCTTAACATTTATAAATATTCCAAACAAAATTGCTACTTTAACATATTTCGGCAAAATTACTTTAGGATTCGGTCTGATGCGTAAATTATCATTTTTTTATCATATCTCCGAAACTATTAGAGATATGAAATTACTTATCATTGAAAATATGTAGATCTATTTATAATACAAATATTTAATTCAAAACAATTTTTTTTAAACAATAACTTTCAAGCTATACGCAAATATTTATATTTTTTTAACTTTTCGAACACTTAAGGTAAAGAATTGCGACCGTAAAATCTAACCTGAAATGTTGAATGATGTCGATGTCTCATGATCCCCCCTCCCCCCCTCCGAGTACTAAAGAGTGGTCTTTAGAATGCCATCTGTTTTTGTGTCTGTTTAAAGATAAAATTAAGAGTAGTTTAGTAAAAGTTGAACAGAGAAAAATTTTATTTCCTCAAAATTGGCTCAAAATTTGTATCTATTCGTTGATTAAGATTATAAATAAACTGGCTATTTTCATTTTCCCATGAAAATGACTTTTAGGATAATTTACAGAAGTTGAAATTTTCCTATCTACGTTACTATTTAAGATACTAAATAGCTTATCATTGCAAAATTGTAGTACTATTAAAAATAAAAATAAACTTTTATATGAAATATATTTTTATGAAACCAACAGTTTCTGAGATATTGGCAAAAATATTAATACAATTTTGTTAGCTTTAGTTGTAAGGAGATCCTACTTAAGTTTTAACGCAATAATTCTCCAATGCCATAGAGTAATTAAATTTAAGTGAGTATCTCAAAAACTTTTTGTTATTTTTCCTCAAACCTATTAGGAAAGATGTTTGTACAACAATGATCTATCTCCATTTTAGATTCAATAGTCATTATTAAATTTTTTAATTGTCAAAATTTATAAATGAGGAATTTAATAACAATGCGATGACATGAAGATGTACAACATCTAATAATATGTCGAAATTTTTAACCAAAAGTCAAAATTTTAATATGAAGTGTTAACCCTTTTGGAACCAATATTGATATTTTACCGGTCCAAACTTACAGATGAGGACATTAATTCTTTAAAAATAAAATAATAAAATTTTAAACCGGGACTCAAAAAAGTTTTCACATAAATATAGTGCAATATATGGTTGGGTTTGCTAGTGTATATTTTTTAGTTTCACATAAATACGAGTTTTGAGTAAATATTTCAATTTTTAAAAATAGAGCGAGAAAGTCCGTGCGGAGTTCCTTACCATTTATTTTTTAATATTCAACATTTTACTTGGCCTTTAAAACAAATTAAAACAAAGATTAAACAAATCTACTTTTTGTTTAACTAGATTACTTAATCTCTAATTGTACTCTCAGTGTTTTCAATATGGCATACAGTCTTTTCTACAACCTAAATGTGCCATATACACGGTTTTCTACAAATAAATTTTACTTTTTTATGAATTTTGACTAAAATAATTTAATACACCTCTAATGTGGTAGTGCATTTAGGCTCTTGTATCCATAGCTATATTTTATGAAAAAGATATTTATTATCAAAGTTAAATTTTGAAGTCAAAGTAGTTCTTCTTCTTACTGAACATTTTGATATTTGGCACTTATAGTGTTTACCATAAGAAGTCTTGTTTATTTATTTTTTCCCCTCCATTAAGTTTTCAAGTAATTAACATGTATATTTTGGTATTTATATATACCATAATTAATTTACCAAGAACAATAAAAATAAGCACTTTATTGTACTCACAGAAATATAACCAGCAAGTTTTGATAAAATTTTGTTTAAGAATGGACACAAATTAACTATAAACTACACATTTTCCAAAATTAAATGTGGGATTTTAATTTACATCCATCAATGTTTCAAGCCTGGCCTAGCTTTGTTTTTTATTCAAGACATATTTTCCACTACCGGCTTGTTAGGCCTGCCATAGCTTCACATGGCTTTTAATCTAGCTTAAGACTAGGACAGTCACAACATTCAGTCCCCAGGCATTTATTTATCACTGTGAAAGGGTCAACCCACATTTCAACAATAATATATTTTTCGGTCATGTCGGAAATCGAAGCCGCGACCCCTAGCCCAGTAGGCAGGCACGCTACAAACTGAGCTAATGTGTCGGACAGCTGTTGTTCAATTATTTTTTTTACTATTACGAGATGCCCTAAATCAAAAATTGGGTTACCTATAAATATATTATACACAAAAACAAATAAGGGTACTTTATCTAAAGCAACAAACATGAAAAGTTTATTTTCTCCATATTATTATTAGCACCGCGTCTTACTACCCGTTCGGGTTATACGCACTTACGCTAATGTGTAATGGTAGGGTGATTATGAGACGAAATGGAGGACCTACAGTTTAACGTGGAATCCGAACCAGGGTGGAGGCCTGGCATTCCTCAGATTCACAAGTTGTTATTAATACACGTCTTGTCAGAGGTGAAGGAAGGGTTTGGCAATCAGATAAATCTGTACCGGGACCAAGGATTGAACCCCGGACCCTCAGCACAGAAGTCTGACACCTTACCCCTAGACCACCAGGTCACCTTTTCTCTATATTGTGCGATTCCAATTCACACAAATATATCACACACAAAAACAAATAAGGGGACAGTACCTAAATCAACAAACATAACAAGATTATTTTTTCCATAATAATGGCACAACGTGGTCTACAGGAACATATAATAAAAAATAAGGACTCTAATTTAAAAAAATCAAAGTGACCTTAACGTAACCTTAGCAACGCCACCCAAGGTCATACCTGGCTAACCACCTTACTTCCCCCTCAGAACCAAACAAATTTTGTTTAAAACATTTTTTTTTCTACAGTGCGTTTTTTTCGAGATATTTTGTTGAAAAGTTTTCAAATGAACACCCGGTATATGGGTAGCATACTAAAAACCAATTTTTCGAAATTCTCTTCGAAGATATAATACACAATATGAGAAAGTTTGTGTGATTGTGTAGTACTATTTATTTTTAATTATGTTTGGGTCAAATATATAGCACATCTTTGGTTGTCTCCAAATATATGATTGGAGCTGTTTAATTGGTCATTTCTCAAATCAGCTATGCACTCATTTAATGGTCTCGTTTCATTCATGTGGTATTTGCAGCTTGAACTACTTATAACTAGGCGTTTGAAATGCATGGACTATGTTTAATTACCGAATATTGAAAAATAAGGGCTAAGAGTGAAAGTTACCAACAAAAACACAATATTTTAAGGCTTAGAAATTATCATGTGGAAATTATGTATTCCGGTTACTTAAATAAAAGGTATGAAACACCACCCGGGCTTTCTTGCTTTATTGTTTAAAAATGGAAATATTTACTCAAAACTCATAATATGTGTAAAACGAAATAATATTCACTAGCAAACCTAAGCATAAATTCTACTATACTTATTTTAACCTTTTTTGAGTCTCGGTTTTAAATTTAATAAATTTATTTAAAAAAATTGTATGTCCCCATTTGTATTTTTGGACCAATAAAAGAGATCTATATTGGCTACACAAGGGTCAACACTTCGTATTAAAATTTTGACTTCCGGTTAAAATTTTCGTTATTTTATTAGGTAGTGCATATCTTCAGGTCATCGCATTTATATAAAGTTCCTCATTTATACATTTTGACCAATACAAATTTTATATATTGACTATTGCTTTTAAAATGGAGATGGAGGATTGTCGTATAAATATTTCTCCTAAGAGGTTTAAGGAAAAATAACATCAACTTTTTGAGAGACTTATATTTAATTGCTCTATAGCACTGGAGAATTATTGCGTTAGAACTGAAGTAGTATATCTTTACAACTAAAGCTTACAAAATTGTATTAATATATTTGCCAATATCTCAGAAACTGTTGATTTTATAAAAATCTATTTAATATAAAAGTTATTTATTTTTAATAGCACTACAATCTTGCAATGATAAATTATTTAGTATCTTAAATAGTTGCAGAGATACGGAAATGTTAGTATCTGTAAATTATCCTAAAAGTCATTTTCGTGGGAAAATGAAAATAGCCAGTTTATTTATAATCTATACAACGCCTAGATACGAGTTTTAATCAAAATCGTTTGAGCTGATTTTGAGAAGATCGATTTTTCATCTTTTCGCCCTTAATTAAACTACTCTTAATTTTAATTTTAAAAAGACACACATACAGACGGCATTGCAAAGACCACTTTTTAGAGTTCCGGGGCCATGAGATGTTGACATGCATTTACATTTCAGGTTAGTTTTTTTTTACGGTCGCAAACCTTTAGTGTTCGAAAAGTTATAAAATATATATATATTTGCGTATAGCTTGAAAGGGATTGGTTTAATAAAAATATGTTGCATATAAAATACTTGTACTATAAATAAATCTACATATTTGTAATGATAAATGATTTCCTATCTCAAAAAGTTTCGGAGATATGATACAATGTGATAATTTACTCATCAGACATGAGCCCTTAAAGTCATTTTGCCGAAATATTAAGAGTAGCCATTTTGTTTAAAATATATGTATTAAAGCTTAGAAATGAAATTTTATCAAAATCGTTGGAGCTGATTTTGATAAAAACGATTTGTTTTCTTTTTGCCCCTCAGTAAACTACATTTAATTTTAGGGTTAGATATCCAATTCCAAAAAAACTCTCGTGGCAACCCTATGAAAACACTATACATCAAGTTTTAACCCGATCGGTAAAATAGTTTAGGATTTAGTCCGATTAATAGACAGACAGACAGACAGACGGAAATTCAAAAACAACTTTTTAAAATTCGGGGTTGGGGGGGGGGTTGGGGGAATCATTAAACGTTGAGAATCATCAAAATCTCGAGTTCGATTTTTTTAAAGATCACAATACATTCAATAAATGTAAAATACCAAGAAAGTGAAAAATACATGAAGCGTGAAAGACACTAAAAAACACAAGAAATTATAGCCGAATATATTATCGAATAAAATATGAATCGCGAAAAGTTAGGAATTACTGATATTTTCGTTCATACATGATCCCCCAGGTAAAATATAGAATGGTCATTGCGCAACCTTAGCCCCCAATCTCCCATCACCTCACTATTTTAAGACAATGTAAGAATGTTTTGTTCTATTTCCAGCAAAACCTTCTAGTCTTAATGTGGATTATAAAGGACAAACGAGAAGTAAAGTGTCCTATCTCACAAACTATTTTTTAATATTTTTACATGACTACAGTTGTACCAAGATTTAACTATTTAATCATTTTAGTAAGAAATAATAATATTGATATCAATGGAAACGTAAAATAATAGTTTTGAGACTTTCCTTGTCTAAAATTTTAAATACCTTTCCACTACACTGTTAGAATTTAGAAACTGTTATTCGTTATGAAAATATTTTTTAAATTTTTTTTATCGCTGATCTAGTTTGAAATATACTAATAAAAGTCTTTTCAATGTATTAATACCTTTAATTTGATATAAGAATAAAATTGTTACCATTAATGGTAGTTGAGAAAACTTGGTACAAATATTAACCTTGATTTAAATGGGTGTATTGAGGTTAGCATCCAGTGTAAACCTCGATCTTAACTACTACGTTCAATACTTGTAAATAAATAGTATTTTTGATTAGTAGAATCTTTCAAATTTTACTACTAACAAAGTTATTAATATCCGAAAAACGTATTATGAAACATAAACGTAAATACACTTTCAAAACTTAGAATTATTAATAAATATTTATACATATTCTAATTCATTAAATAAATCTATAATAAAATGCAATCATTACCTATTTAAGTAAATATATTTATTTGAAACATTAGATATTAACATCTGCCGCTGAGGGTTTTCTTTTAATTGTTATCCAGGATACTGTGAGGGCAATATTTTTAGTGCGTGCGGGCCACCAGTTGGACCACATTCCCTTAAAGTATACGATCTATTTAAGCCATATAAGGGGAGTTAATTTTAAGAAAGTGCACTTAAGTCCTTTTCACACTGAGACTAGTGGTCACTCGAATGATCTAAAAATACATTAGTTTGAATTGCAGATTGTCACACTAGGACACAGCAGTGTCTGGTCCAGTCAAGTGACGCGCTCTATCATATGTTACGGAAAAGGTCACTCTGCCCATGATGCAAGTCACAGCTAAAAATATATTAGTTTTTAATAGGATTGTTCACACTGGAACACCGGTGAAGAACTAAGTGTAGTTTTGAAAACTAGCAGCAAGAAGTTGGCTATTGATTCATCGATAAGCATACAGCTATTTTTCTTATCATAGCCATGAGCTTAGATTTAAATTACTTACATTCATTACTGTTTCCAGCTTGATGGTCTGGGTCAGTTTTTTATTCAACCATATATTCTTAGAACTGGCTTGCTAGGCCTTCTTAGCTTCATATGCCTTATAATCTAACTTAAGACTATTGACAGGCACAACATCCAGTACTCAGCCGTTAATTTATCAATGTGAAAGGGTGAACCCACATTTCACCTATGATAATATTTTTCGGTATGCCATGAGCTATCTTAGATTAGATTTAACTAATACCGAATATTTTGTAGGTGATACAGAAAGGGAATCTGTCATTTTGGATGACTCGGATTGGTAAATAGTGTGTAGAGAAAGCCATTCTAAGCCAATCACGTAGTAGAGGATGTGCGTGAACACGTTTTTCCTTAATTCTCCTCCTGTTTAAAAGCACTATAAACCATAGTTTCTCATCTTTTAAAGTCCATTTTAAGTACTAAAAAACTGACGATTTTCCATCAATGTTAGCCACAATGACTGAGGACCGTCACTGGCGTCCTATTGATAAAACCCTTACATCTATCTTCATCAAAGATGTAAGGAGAATATAAAGGTACATATAGACTACGCTGACGTTTCGTGTTAACACGTGTTATGACGGTTTTGTCAAAAATTCATTCCACTAAATTATATAGAAGTGCTCACACTGCCGTGATGTGTTGTGTCATGTTATGTGTACATGACGCTGGAATGCGTTTTAACATGCCGTGACACAATCAGCCCAATATCTGAGCATCCAGATTTTCGTCAGACGTGTTAAAGCATCAGAACGTGACATTTGAATATTGTTCGATTTAAGCCGAATTTTGTGAGAAATTAAAAATATTAGACGAGGAAGCTGTAGTTTAGTATGTACGGGATGTTTTATTTATTCTAGTTTTGGTTTCACCATGTCCAGAAGGGTAGGAAACTCCTTTATTGACATCCTTGTGCACATTTGTAAACGCTCTTTATCTTTCACAAGATCGTGCCATAAAGGTATTAAATTCACCAAATTCCCCTATCAATATTTATGGTATATATACACTCTCGTGTGTTCCAGTGCAAATAACAAAACTAATAGTGACTACAATATCTTCCTCTTCGTCAAGTTCAGCTAATTTTCTTTCATCCATTTTAGTACTGTCCACTTGAACATTTTATTAAACGAATCATACACAAAATGTAATCTGATCAGAATCAAGAAGTCAACTGACAAAAACTTCATGTACTGTATAAACGACACAATATATAAGATACATCAGATCAATGTGGTAACTTGAAGCTGTCGTGTTGTGTTGTCATATTATGTTAACACGTGTTAACACGAAACGTCAGAATAGCCTGTAGGCCGCTTAATAGCGCAGTCATCTCGTTCCTGATTAAACCCCCAGCCTTCCAGATCTGATTTCGTTTCACAACTCACGAGATAGACCCTGTTGAGTTGGACTGCTATTAACATATTTATTACTTCCAAACTGTTGCTGCTTGTTTCAGGTCTCTTAATAATGTTGTTGTCATAATGTTAAAGTGTCTCAAGATTATTTGTAGACTATTTGTAAGATACTTTTCCTATAATATCCTGGCCCATATCGCCCACATCAATGAGCAAGCAGGCTAAATTTAAAGCTCATTTATTCTGATTTAACAGTACAGGGTGATGTGGACTTGATTACCTAGCTGGGTGTAATGTGGCTGTTTATTAATGGTTTTCTACTCTCTACGCAAATACAGGTATATTTATTATAAATTCTAGCGTATATATACATACCTAATGCAATTTAGGAAGTATAGCTCTTGTAGCACTCCATTTACGTAGTTACTACATCGCTATTATTTACTCAATTGATTGTGACCCACTTCGGTGGCCGCACGGTCTAAGGCACTAGTCTCACTATATATGAAACTGCTGATGACGCGAAATTTGAAGATCGAGTCTCATTCAGGTGTACAGAGTGTGAATTTTCCAAAATGTTTTTCCATTCTAATACCACGCTAGTGCGGGTATACTTCCTCTGAATATAACATTCATGATCCATAAAAACCAAACGTAACTAGAACACAGGCGTATAACACGAACGGGTAGTAAGACGCAGCAATAAAAAAAGGTACTGAGAAACCGCACAGACTTTCTCGCTCTTTTATCTTAAAATAAACATTTAATAAAAAATCGTAAGGTTTGTGAAACCACATAATAAATCTATACATTTTTGAAGAAAGACTTCACCAAAGAACATAAATGAAATAATATACACTGTTATTTACTCTGTGCATTAGGAACTAGGAACACATACAGATAAATTGAGATAAGAGAAAATTATCTTTATCCAACAAAGAACTTAAGAATCAAATTCATTTTCAAGGACCTGAATTAAAAAGTATATACATTTGCTAATGACTCAGAAAATGTTAATTTTATAAAAATATCATTAAAATAAAAGATTTGTATATTTAATAGAACTACAACTTTACAATGATAAGCTATTTAATATCTCAAATAGTTGCGGAGAAATGAAGAAAATTGGAAAATTTACCTCTCAAATTCATTTTCACGAGAAAATTAGAATTTCCATCCTGTTAATCATGATAAACAATGTCTATATATAAAATATAATCAGAATCGGTAAAGCGAATTTTGGGAAAATTGTTTTTTTCTCTTTCTACCCTTTGGTAAACTACTCTTAATTTTAGGGCTAGATATCTAATTCCAAAAAACCTCGGGGAAATCCTATGAAAACCCTAGATAGGCCTACTAAGTTTTAGCCCAATCAGTAAAATAGCTTAGGCTCTAGATAGAGGTACAGATTGACAGACAGATATATATATATATATTATCTGCTCGTATAGCTTGCAAGTTATTGGTTTAGTAAAAATATGTTTCAACTAAAATATATGTATTATAGATCGCCCTACATATTCGCAATGATAAATAATTTAATATCTCAAAGAGTTAAGGAGATATAAGGAATAAGAATTTACTCATCAGACTGGAACCCATTAAAGTTAATTCGCTGAAATATTGATTGTAGCCATTTTGTTTGGAATATTCATAAATGTATAGAAATTAGATTTAATCAAAATCATTTGAGCCGATTTTGAGAAAATAGAATCTTTCTCTTTTTTCCGTTCAGTAAACTACCCTTTATTTTAGAGTAAGATGTCTAAATCCTCGGGTAAACCCATGAAAACCTTAGATACCAAGTTCTAGCCGATCGGTGAAATAGTTTAGGCTCTAGTCCGAAGTACAGACATACAAACAGACAGACAGACGGTAATTCAAAAACTTTTTAGATTCGGGGTGTCAAGAAACGTCGACATTCATCAAAATCTTGAGTTCAATTTTTTGACGATCACAATACTTTTCTTTACCTGTAAGATGGCGAGAAATTAAAATTTGAACAAAATTTACTGTGTGACCATCACCTATTCGTACGAAAAGTTGTGTTACTGTACTGAAAAATAAAGGCAAACGAAATAGGATGTGATCGTATAGTAGATTTTTATTGCGTTGTGTTAAATTATTACAAATTTATCTGGTATTTTTACTAAATTAGATTAGATTAAATAAACTTTTAAACAGGTTACCAAACTAGGAGGCTGAATATCCGTAAAAAATAAACGTTCCAATAGTACTACAATGCGATAGCTTACTATTGTAATTTTGACCTTCTAGAGGAACAACACGAATAAGGGAGATTAGGCCTCGACTTGGGCCTTGTATAACCTCGAATAACGCCACTTTGTTTCCAAACGCTACCACGTTTAGACCACCCTTGTTTAAAAGTATCCTTTATTATTGCTGTGTAGCCCAGCTAAACACAAAACCCTTTTAAAAATTGGCTTAATATACACTCTCATTCAAACCCCCACGATGGTCTCCGGGCTCCCATGTGGGAACACTAAAATGACCTGACTTAAGGTGGGTATGTAGGGTAGACGAGGAATGTTAAGTGCTTTTGCAGTTATTATACCAATATTTTGGGGTCAAAATAAATCAAATATTGCTTCAGTACAAACAAAGAGTTTAATTTTACTCACTTGGTGATATCAACAGTTGTTAAAAATCTTTCAAGTGTGTCCTGGAATTTAACGACAACATTTTCTCTTCATTAATTAGTTTGTTATCTAATGCCTATATGCTCATTACAGATAGTCAACAGATGTTATATTACCGTGCGGAAGAAAACTATGTTTCTATCGGAGCAATATTTTATTTGTTTTAACCAAAAAGTTTTGATATATATACTGCAAAGACCCTTCCATTTTATAGAGTTCCATACACTCCCACATTAACGTATTGAACCACCCTAATAGTTATACTATTAGGACATCCTTTTACTTAAACTGAAATGCGTGTAGGTATTAATATATATTTTTACGTTAGAATATTATTAATAATAGGTATACATATACAATCATATATTTAACTCATTTACCTACATAAACTTTGTGTCTAAGCAGTATTACTATTTTATATCAATATTTATTTTATTTCAACAGAAAATGTGTTTAACCATAGTTAAACTAAAAATAACTGTCACACCCTGCCTGTAGCACAGTAAGATGCTGAGCCAAAAATATATATATAATTATACCCTATATTTTATTTATCATTTAATGCTTTTCAATACCATTTTTCTTATTGTATTATTTATTATATCTAGCTTTGAAGTTAAGCAACTTCTTTCTTTCTTAGCACCACGTCTTACTACCAGTTTAGATTTTACTTATGTAACTTCATCCTATAGAGAATTTCTAAGATAATTTGTTCCCTATGAGCTTTACTAGAACGCCCTTAAATAATTATTCCAAACATGATATCTCTGTTCCAACCAAACCAAAATATGTGCCTGTCAATTGGTCCATATGCCCACTGATGCGATTCAAAGTTCTTTAAAGCTTAAACATTTGTATTGTTTATTTGTTTTGAGCTCGTTCCACAGTCACAGTGCCTACCACTGACATCTGTGACAGGAGTGGACTAAGGGACTAAATTAGTTTTGTTTTGGGGGTTAATCCATACCCCAGTATACGAAATAATATACGCAGTCCAGCTTGAATGGGGGATTTGTTGACCTTCGAATATCGATCCTATATATTATTTCTGTTGTCAACATCCCTTTTTCTCAACTATACAAAGCCTACAGGACGAATAAGGTATCAGTGGATAGGATTTTTTTACCAAACTGTGACGTAGCACACTCATTTTAATTAAAAGACATTTTTTTTCTTTAAAATTTAAGTTAAACAAAAATATAACATTGCACTCTGACATCAAGAATTGTATACAAAGAGGTATTGTAAATTGTAAATATGTTCACTTTATAAACTATCTTCGTTATTGTGTGTATAAACTTCGCTGAGTATTCAATTTCAACAACCCAACAAAATACTAAATAATTATTTTTTTGAGGGTAGAGGAGGGGGGGGGGTGGAAGGTTGAATGTGCGAGAGTTTCGCAAGGGCTTACTGGTTATATATTAATCCTTAAGGTTATGCTGCACTACCCCGTCTTCAATCCTTCCTAAAGTCCCGTTGACACAGTGTTAGTGGACTAATTAATGCAAGTTTACTAGTATTAGCTTACTAACATGCTAGTTGTGTTGACATGCATTTTTCACTTGTATTAGTATCGCTTCTAAAAACATGGTTGAAAATGAAGTGGTGCCAACTGATCTCTCTATTGGAAGAATTTTTTTTTATCACTGCGTCTCATTTCTCGTTTGGGCTATTAATACGCATGTACTAATTACGCCTATGTGTTAGGAGTAGGAAGGCTAAATTTAGAATAAAATTTGGGCGGCCAGATAAATTATTTTTCAGTAAACGCAATGTATCATAATTAGTTGACCTATTTAAAGAAAATTGTTTTATAAAGACCAACATAGAAAAGTTAGTGATTAGTATCTCCTATTTCTTAACCCCTAATACATTAAAATATATTTCGAATGATCCCAAATAAGTATTACATCATTTTGCTTGATTTGTTAACTCACTTAGCATTCATAGTAAATAAAATTAAACTCAAATAAGGTCAATAAATCTCAATACAACCAAACTCGGTTGGGCATTGTTTAAATAGGCCTAACCAAGGCTTTTTCAACCCTGTTTTAAATGTTGGTATACATAATAACAAAAATCTTGTTAAATGCTAGCAAGGCCTAAAATATTCTTTAAAAATAATGATAAATTAATTTGTAGATTGTTTAAATATAATCTATCTTGTTTGCTTTGAGAAATAATATTATGTGGTGAATCTACTTAAGTTGCCAAAGCATTACTACAAAGTGTTTGAAGTGTATGGGCTGAACATTATTAATTAAAACATAAAGATTGGTTAAAGTGTCAAATACGGAGAATGGAAAGCATGCCGGTGATTTCGCGTGAAAACCCGGTCATTCATACCTTACTTGCCGATAACACGAATATTATGTTGCCGGAACTTATCACAGTACTACAATGTTGTATTATATTTTGTGATTGTATGTAAAAAAATTACACATGCCCCTTTGATTGGTAGGAAACAATGGTTTGATAAAATTGTGTATAACATTTGTTTACCGATATTAAATAATATCTATCACAAGGTACATTTGTGATATTTACGTAAAGTTTTATTTTGGACACTTCTTGAGAATATGTACGCTGATAACACTTTACAAATCCTCTAGTGCAATATCATTTACATGCTTATCTTTATAAATCCGATGCTATAAATACCACAAAACTCATTATTTTCATAACATTCCACAAATAAATATCCCCCGCACAACCGATATTTTAGCTGCCGCCATTTTTAATTGTATACTTGCATTAGTAAAGTTGGAAGGTGACTAACTTTTTCACTTGCAAGTGGACTTGTTTGTTAGTAGCTTGCTTGTCTGTTTACACGGTGCAAGCTGTGCGTGCGCAGCCAAATTAATGTACTTGCATTAGTCAACTAATATCGTGTCAACGGGCCTTAATGCTTACCATTCTTTGTTATTGTAAATTCATGTTCCATGGTGACGGTGACTAAATGACATAATGTTCTGCACCCTCATCAATCATTCCTAACGCTAACTTCCTTGGTTCTTGTAAAGTGATATTCCATGGTGACGCAGATATAATGCTCTACTGATCTTCATCCCCAAAAGCCCTTTAATTCTTGCCCCTTTGTTCTTTAATGTCTTGTTATAAGGTGACAATGACATAATAAAAGCTTGTTTTGACCTCTTAAAGTATTATATTGTTAATTTGATTTATTTATTTGGTTTCTACGTGAGTTGGACTTGTCATTTTTGTCTTATTTTCAATCTGATAGTGGCGTAGTTGTATGGTGGGAATGCAAGTTGCTCCACGACCTCTTAACTATTAGCATTGTTTATTTGTGTTTATTTGTTCTCACAGAAGCTTGTCCTGGCCTAAGGCCATAGCAAGAAAATGCCAGAAATTTCTGCAAGCTCTTTTTAAGTAGTCTTATTGCTTATTTGTGTTTATTTGTTCTTACAGTGGCTTGTTCCACGGTGACGGTGACCAAATGTCAGGCTGCTTTACGTACACTACAAGCTTTTCCATTCTTCAAGCCAACTTGTTTGTGCCGTGAGCCTCATGTTGAACCCGAGTGCAACTCTTTCCGCGATTTTCTCTTCGATCACCCATGTATATTTGTACTGAAAAAGGGTGAGTAATTTTAATTACAATTATTTTTAAAACTAGTTATATTTAAAGTGTATTTAAAAACTCAGTTTTGGATGAACTGGTTAAATATATTTCTTTTCAAATAAATTATATGCTCATGATGTGATTTTTAGTTAAATCTAGCAACTAAAATTATCACTCAGTCTGTAACGTCTCTGCCTACTGAGATAGGGGTCCCGAGTTCGAATCCCAGCATGGCCGAAAAATGTATCATTAGTGAAATGTGGGTTTACCCTTTCATATTGCATGAATAAAAAACTAAGATATTCTGGAAACAGTGATGGTTGTAAGAAAAATATTTAAAATTACTAAAGAGAGATATTTAAACTATTATATTTCATTTATAGAGATAAATTTTACTTCAAGAAACAGCTACCGAATCATATTATTTATTAAATATAAAATACACGTTTTAAAATACAAAACAGAATCACTTGATATTATATGAAATCACCCTTGTATATTTCGAACATTCCTTCTGTTGAATTACGAACTCGATTAAAATGGTGTTCCTCTCTGTACATATATTGAGATAATAATCAATAATCTATTATCGGATTAACAATATTTCACAATTAAAATATTATTTATTGCCTGTCCAGGTGTAATGAAAATAATTATTATAATAAACAAAATTGATTATTTTAAACCCTTTTAAATGGAAAATAGATGAGTGATTCCAAGGTCAAAATCATAAAAAATAAAGGTCCATAAAATATGTGTTTAATTAGTATTGAATACTAATGCGAGTAGAAGTAATGAGCAACAGTTGAATAAAATAATAAAAAAGTAAATATGTTTGTGACAAAGTTATGCTAAAACACAGCAGTCAAATATTCCTGAAAGGGTTTTGTTGTTATTTAAAGATAAATAACTATCCCTCAATTAATTAGTTACTTATTATTATTACTTAAAGATAAATAAATATAAGGTTTGTAACTGTATTTGAAGTATGACCTAAAGAGGGTTATCAAGACAGATCCAAGTAACTGATCAAGAATATAACGTAATCTTGGATAAAATAATTAAATTTATAGGTATTTTTCAAGAACAGACGAGAACCACATTAATAAATGTTTCAAATAAAAACTCCAATTTGATTACGAATATATTCAGATTAAAAAAATAGACAATTCTATCTTAGAGTAGTCTTTTTGATTTACAGTTTTTATAAATTAGTTAATTTAATTATTAGAAATATAAAGAAACATATTTACGTATTTATAAAATTATGAGATATAGTAAAATAAAGTACACCATTCAATTGCAGTATTGGGAGCTACAATTAATAGAAACACTATGAAATTTTCTTGGATTGTTAAATAATAAATATAAATTCCCAAACTTACTTACTCTATGGCATTAGGAACTAGAAAATTCATTGCCATCTTAACAAAAGTACGCCAACTATACCTATCCTGAGCTAGTTCTATCAAGTCCACCTCATTACCAACCTATTTCTTTCAAGTCCATTCTAATGTTATCCTCCAATCTGCGTCTAGGTCGTCCTAAAAGTATCTTATCATTGGGTTTGCCAGTTAGTACCCTCAACATTGTGTCTCATATTCTAAGTATATACTTAGACAGCTCTCGTATCTAATGAATAGCACTATTAGGCTATAAAGGACAACCGTATTCATTTTTAGTGAAGTTCTTAGTTTGTCTAGTTAAGATAATTCTGTGCCACATTTTTGTGATGCACGCGTGCACGTGTGGGGCAGTTATTATTTATGTTGGTAGCCATTTTGAAATTTGGGGACTTTTAAAATTTTTACATGTAAGAACATGTCAAAACGTGTTCCAACGTGTATTTTCAAGTCCTGACAAGCTTGAATATTTGAGATGGCTACCAAAAAACCTGTGCAGGTTTGTGCATGCTCCAACACGTTATAACATGTTCTTAAACCTTCTGACAGATCTCGAATAGGCTCGACAGGTCACGACAGGTTTCGACAAGATTGATTGACATACGATTGAGTGATTGACATGTGATTAATTTATTGGCATGTCTGAACATGTCTGGAAATGTATGAACATGTTGGAAATCTGAAAAGCTCTCTCCTATACCTTACAGCGTGATGTGGAAATCCAAAATGTCGGGCCTCATACCCAACAACTCAAGCCCATGTCAGTAGTTCCCCCAGTTTTTTCGGTAGTGTGTCATTTTCATACAATTCCTAAATTGGCTTGACAAGTTTGATATCCACATTTCCTTGTTTGGTTATGCAATTTAATCCTTTTTTTCTTCACTTTCCATCCCTAATGCACCAGTTTTTGCGATATTATAATATTCTCAATACTATTACTTAATAGTTTTTAACTTGTTAGAATGAAAAGTCAAAGGGTAAAAAATTTAATAATTATTAATAGACACAAATATAGGTACCATAAAGAGTTAACTGATGGAATTGAATGTTGGAAATGTGTATAAATGAACTCTAAGTGTTATTTTGAAAGTTAATGATAAAAAATAAATGGTTGTTATTGGTCATGACCTTAAACCATAATCAGAAAATTTACTAAATCTACATAAAGTAATAATTCATTGAAACATAAAAAACGTAAAATCAAACAAAGAGGCTTTCTAGACTTTTTTTACCGTGAACTCCAAAGAAATCATCAAAATGAAGCATTTATGAGTTATGAGGCTCAGTTGACTCTTAAAATATTATTTGAAATATGTCATTTGTCAAGCCTTAACCACCTCAAGATCTTAAACCACTACACAACTACACATGATGATGGTGCCGTAGATGTGCCGAAACATGTAGATTTATGAGGTTATCTCTACGATGCCTACAAAGGAGCAAGGGAATTTCAAATAAGACAAAATAGAATTCAATAAACTGTGACACATCAACATTTCACCTTCTTAAAAAAATATATAATTTCAAAATAACTTACATAAATTACATCAATTAACATTACACTCTAGTCATTCAATTATCTATATAGTTTAATTATATTAAATTATTATGTTGTTGTTGTTATAATTCTTTATATTTTACTTTTAACATGTTGTAACCTTGACTCACATTTTAATGTGTTAATTTATTATGTCCTAATATCTTTTTAATCCTTTATGTGTAAATAATAACCATCCATTTAATCAAGTTATTTAATGAATGAAATAGATTGTAGTTTTTAAATTATGTTTTGATATCAAATATCATATATGTATTAATCAAATCAACCATCTTGATTCATTTATATAAACATAAACAGTACACATTTCTACAATTTTATTTAAATCTTTTCTCATATATTTTATTATACCAAATAATTTATATTGAATTCTATAAAATTGATTGAACTACACAAAAGTTTAGAGAACATATTTGTAAAAATAAATAAAGAAGAAACTATTTGCTAGTTAATGATTGTGTAACTAATATTGTGATAGTCACTTGCGAGATTAATTTAAAGATCTCATCACAATCTATGAATGTGTGTGTTAACGGGACCTTTAAGAGTGTACCTAAATTGTTCCAACAAATGTTTATAAATCATCGAATAATATAGTAATTATATTCCGTGTTGTTTTTGTATGCTACCTGGCAATTCTACCTTATGTTACTCTAAGGCGCTCGAGGCTATAATCTATGAATGTGGTAAACTGGGATTGTGTCCCTAAGAGTTTGTGCAGATTTATAAAAGTCTAATATTGAAATTTTGCAAGTTTGGCCAAATGTAACTTTTAAAATATTTCAGATTTAACTTAGGTCAAAATTGGTTTACAAAATTACAAGTATTGTTACTAAGACGTATAGAATAAATGTAAAAATATTCTTAGATTAGTATATTCTTAAAGTTTTTTTTTGGTTTAACATTTCTTGAACTCAGCCACATTGACAACATTTCCACGAATGTTTTAATGTCCATTCAACCCCAAGAACCTTGAGTCGAAGATTTCGCAGATTAGGTTCTTACAAATAATTATATTTCTTCTGATTGGGATGTTCTTCATCCCATTTGGGCTGTGTTTTCTTAAAATGCAATAAGAACTGCGAGACCTTCCATTCGAAGTTAAAATCAATGTTTTATCATCACAATCACAATATATTTTTAGTAATAACTACACTGAAATAAATTCAAATTGAATTTTATGTTTATAAATCATAGTGCTTATAAACGTCTCAGAGGAAGAAATTTATTTAAAGAAAGAACAATATACGGAAGTAAAAAAAAATATAACAGTTAAAATCAGAAAACATATCTGCTCTAGATTTCATGAAAAATGTATAATAAAATTTTCAGCCTGTTCAGTCTTAATATTTTAATGTTTTTAAAATGTTAATCTATCAATTTACTTCAATATGTGTCCAAGTTTAATATTTAACTTTGCTTAATATTTTTAATAAAAGTTTGATTTGGGTCTGCTTGTATCATTGTTTGGTTTAATAGTTTATGTGGCACTCCTGAATTTCTTATTTTTGACTCAATTAGTTAAATAGCTGCCTCGGACCCAGTTGGGATAAGAAAATAAATGGTACGGCACACCGCACAGACTTTCTCTCTCTTTCTATAAACTCGTAAGATTTCTGAACGGAATAATGTACATTGTATCATCACCACTCCACATAAGAACACGCATAAAATAATATACAATGATATAGAATCAATGAGAAAAGAGGCGCATCTTTGTCCACCTAAGAACATTTCAAACAGTTTAATGTCTTCCACAAGGGTCAAAACTTCGTATTAAAATTTCGATTTCTGGTTAAAATTTTAACATTTTAAAAGGTGTTGCAGATCTTCAAGTCATCGCATTGATATTTAATTATTCATTTATACATTTTGACCAATAAAAAATGTAAATATTGACTATTGAGTCTAAAATGGAGATAGATCATTGCTATGCAAACATTTCTCCTAAGAGATTTAAGGAAAAATAACATACTTTTTTTAGATACTTACTTATATTTAATTACTCTATGGCATTGGAGTATTATTGCGTTAAGACTTAAGTAGTATATGTTTACAACTAAAGCTCACAAAATTGTATTAATATATTTGCAAATATCTCAGAAACTGCTGTTTTTATAAAAATATATGTCAAATAAAAGTTTTTTTATTTCTAATAGTCCTACAATTTTGCAATGATAAGTTGTTTAGTTTCTCCAATAGTTGTGGAGATACGGAAATTAACGCTTCTGTAATGTACCCTAAAAATCATTTTCATAGGAAAATGAAAATAGCCAGTTTATTTATAATCTTAATCAACGCCTAGATACGAATTTTAATCAAAATCGTTTAAGCAGATTTTGAGAAAACAAAATTTTTCTCTTTTCGTCCTTCAGTAAACTACCCTTAATTTTAAGTTTTTATAGACACACAGACAGACGGCATTGCAAAGACTATTTTTTAGGGTTCGGGGGGTCATGAGACGTCGACATCCATCAACATTTCAGGTTAGTTTTTTTTTTTACGGTCGCAATACTTAAACTTTAATGTCCAAAAAGTTAAAAAAAAATTCATATAATTGCGTATATATTGAAAGTTATTGATTTTATAAAAATATGTTTCGGATAAAATATCTGTATTATAAATATATATACATATTTGTAATGATAAGTAATTTCATATCTCAAATAGTTTCGGAGCTATTTTAAAAAATGTTAATTTACGCATCAGACCGGAGCCCTTAAAGCCATTTTGCCGAAATATTGAGGGTAGCCATTTTGTTTGGAATATTTATTAATGTTTATAAATGAAATTTAATCAAAATCGTTGGAGCCGATTTTGAGAAAATCGACTTTTTCTCTTTTTGCCATTCAGTAAACTACCCTTAATTTTAAGTTTTAATAGACACACAGACAGACGGCATTGCAAAGACTATTTTTAAGGGTTCGGGGGGTCATGAGACGTCGACATCCATCAACATTTCAGGTTAGTTTTTCTTACGGTCGCAATACTTAAGCTTTAATGCCCAAAAAGTTAAATATATAAATATAATTGCGTATATATTGAAAGTTATTGATTTTATAAAAATATGTTTCGAATAAAATATTTGTATTATAAATATATATACATATTTGTAATGCTAAGTAATTTCATATCTCAAATAGTTTCGGAGCTATTATAAAAAATGTTAATTTACGCATCAGACCGGAGCCCTTAAAACGATTTTGCCGAACTATTGAGAGTAGCCATTTTATTTGGAATATTTATTAATGTTTATAAATGAAATTTAATCAAAATCGTTGGAGCCGATTTTGAGAAAATCACTTTTTCTCTTTTTGCCCTTCAGTAAACTACCCTTAATTTTAAGTTTTAATAGACACACAGACAGACGGCATTGCAAAGACTATTTTTAAGGGTTTGGGGGGTCATGAGACGTCGACATCCATCAACATTTCAGGTTAGTTTTTCTTACGGTCGCAATACTTAAGCTTTAATGCCCAAAAAGTTAAAAATATATATATATAATTGCGTATATATTGAAAGTTATTGATTTTATAAAAATATGTTTCGAATAAAATATTTGTATTATAAATATATATACATATTTGTAATGCTAAGTAATTTCATATCTAAAATAGTTTCGGAGCTATTATAAAAAATGTTAATTTACGCATCATACCGGAGCCCTTAAAACGATTTTGCCGAAATATTGAGAGTAGCCATTTTGTTTGGAATATTTATTTATGTTCATAAATGAAATTTAATAAAAATCGTTAGAGCCGATTTTGAGAAAATCGACTTTTTCTCTTTTTGCCCCAAGTAAACTACCCTTAATTTTAGGGGTAGATATCCAATTCCAAAAACCCCTCGGGGCAACCCTATGAAAACCCTAGATATCAAGTTGCAGCTCAATCGGTAAAATAGTTTAGGCTCTAGTTGGAGGTACAGACAGACAGACAGACAGACAGACGGAAATTCGAAAACCACTTTTTCGGATTCAGGAAGTCATGAAACGTCAAAATACATCAAAATCTCGAGTTCGATTTTTTTGACGATCACAATACTTTCTCTACCTGTAAGATAGAGAGAAAGTAAAAAGTAACCGGGACTGAGTCGTTATGACGCGGGGGTGTGTCACGAGACTAAGTTGGTAGGCAGCACTACAAAAAGCCTATTAAGAGTAACTGTGGTTTCGTTTCTGATAGCTATAAATAAAGCTAACGATCTCACGTATCCACCATAGAGACTGTGATTCATGAGTCATACATAGCTCTGGATAAAACGCTATTTTTGGACAGCTTAGAGGTAGAGCAGAAGAGACCTAGTTTCGATTCCCGAGTTTATTGGTCTATTTTCTCAAATATATTTATATTTTGGAGTTCTGTACGGAGTATATTCTAGTGTATCATACTGTCAGAAACGTGGAAATCCAATGTAATAATAACTTGTGGTAAAATCACCCCCATTGCTGTAGTGATAATTTGAACTTCATCCTCTCAGTCAATGGTGACTTAGTGTAATGCTTCTCTCTTATAGTCTCACTACTACCTATATGAATAATCGAATCGATTCGAATTGAAGTCCAGAAAGAAGAAAGTATTCTTTCCAAATATTTTAATGGGCCCACTCACATCAAGACTAATTGAATCAAATCGAATAGAAGCAAAAAGTAATCTCTGAAGAGAATAATTTCCTCTATTCGACAGCGTAACCAGGCGAAGCTTGTGTCATCTATAATTTCCGGGAAAAATCTAGGGAGTTCGGTAGATCAGTGTATGGTGTTATCGTCGAGCAAGGTTGTGAAAATGTTATATATCTCTGTGCAGGTGTTAAGGTGGGATAGAAGGCGACAAGATAAAAGGCAATTGTTTTTGCAGTTTTTATAGCAAACCATTTGTTTCGGTGCAAATAAATAAAATATTGCTCCAGTAGAGACATGAGTTTAATTTTATTCACATTATATTATCAAAAGTTCTTGAGTATCTGTCATGGGTGTCTTGTAATTTAATGACAACTTTTTCACTTTATTTAAAAAGTTTGTCATTTAATACCGTTATGATCATGAAATATATTAAACAACTGTTGATATAGCCATGTAAAGAAAATTAAACTATATGTGTCTGCTGGGGAAATATTTGATTATCTTATCTAATAAAATGTTTGCTCCAAAAATTGGCAAAACATTGGCCTTATCTTGCATCCCTTTCCACCCAACTTAAGGTTTGTTTGATTTCTATGACTCGCGTGCAGAAGTTCAATTTTTTTTCCATAGCCCACGTGCAGGTATTTAAATTGGTTTGTTTTATATAGCTCTTATGCAGGCGCTCATCTTTGTTTGTAGAGTGAAGCTGCAAAAGATGAGGAAAAACTAATTACTTTAACTGTGGGCAACAAATTTATTTACGATATAACTGGCCAAAACTTTAGCAATGTCAATAAAAATGTTATAATAGCACATAAGTTTACTTGCATTTACTTTATTCTTAGAGTTTTTACACAAGCATTTATTAATATTTTGTTACATTATATCTACTATGTCCTGTAGCTATAATTGTGAAATCAATACATATATTTTTGGTTTTTATATATATTCATACTCACTGCATTGTGACTATGTTCTTCGCTAAAATGTTAGTCCAAATACTGCGTTTCGATTCAACCCATCTAGGCAGGGTGAACCTTAGTATACTGCTCGACTACCTCAGTCTACATTTTGCAGTTTGTTTAAACTTATATAAGCTCTTTTTGATGACCATTGTAAGACTGTTTCACGTCTCTTCTACAGTGTTTAAACTCACCACTCTTTTTTTTTTAGTTATTTGCTATCCAATAAACCTGTAAACTGTTGAAAATATCAAATGATGATTCCAATGCACTGTGTGTAAATTAAAGCCATGTTAAATTAAAACTTTTGCAAGTGGCAGCTAGACCTTCAAGCCCAAGTAATTAATTGATTTATCTCTGATAACTGAATAACCAAAGAGGTAACATGCTGCGATCGTCAATCTCAGACTTGACCTTATGATGGGATAGTGATATATGCTCACTTAACCTATTATTTTTTGGACATGCTTTGGTCGTAAATCTCATACTTCACCTTGTAATGGGATAATGATATCTGCTCGTTTATCTTTTAAATATTCTATATAAATATACATAGCTTGATTGTCTACGAACTCATATTACAAATGGATTAAATGTCATTAAAACTGCTTCCGGCAATCTTCAATATGAAAAGTGCTGTTTAAAGTTTGTTTCTCACAAAATGAAATAAATTATATATAAAAACCTTACCAACACATATTTTGTTTTCTCCGTCACGTTTTACTACCCATCAGAGCTATACAGATTTGATAAGGCTAATAGGGTGGAGATGAGGAAGGTATAATTCAGAGATTCTGTACTCAATTTTTGGGGTGAAAAATTGGGAGGCTACTTAGGAATAACCATTTCAGTACACCCTTTTGAAACTCAAACCCCAACCTGCTGTCTCTAGTGAACCAAAATACATAACCTTTAAATACAATCCACATCTCCAACTATGTAGACCCTACGGATCTTCCTAATGCAAAAATAATGCTACGAAGAATAATATAATCTATTAAAAAAATTAATATATTATTCATATACATCTCTTGGGTTACAAATTGTAAGAACGTACCAGAATAGCTTTCCCACACCTTCATTATCATTTTGTAGTACCGTCTGAGAAAAACCCTAGGTATCTTTTACTTTGGCATACCGAGGCTATCTAGAGTAGTGTTAGTTAATAAAGAGAACTGTCAATTCAGTAATAGCTCGACCAACTATGAACATTATTAGCTAGGATAGTCAATGTTATAATTTACACAGAACATCGTAAAATCCCACGACATGCCAGAAGACTTTCTCAATTATTGAAGGTGAGACTTCAATTCCCAGGGACTAAAGAAAGTCAAGAATCACCACAGGGCGTAAGCCAATAATTGCCAATAATAAACAATAGCTATAGCTTCTGTTATTATGGAGGAGTGGCAGATGTTTAAGAGAACACGCTTTCTTGGAAATTTCAAGAATATTTAACTTGTATTTCTATACAGGGGACGCGAGAGAGGGTTGGGGTTTTTGCAGTTTATATTATATCAGAATATTTTTTTCGTTAAAATAAATCAAATATTGCTTTAGTATAAATATAAATAATAATTTTCTTCATGATGGGATCAACATTTCTTGAATATCAATCAAGGTGTCCTGGAATTTAATAACAACTTTTTCTCTTAACTTAAAAGGTTTGTCATTATTAGTAAAATATTAATAAACAGAAGCAAATATACTATTTTTACAATATAAAAGTTTTATGAAATGCCTCAGCATTTTTGTTTTAATTTGGTTAACAAGAGAATATGACTCTTACTGACCAAAACATAGAAAGTTCAGGATTATTTACAGCTTTCTTGAACAACCTTTTGATAACTTTCAACTTGCATATTGAAGTGTAATTATTAGAGTAAGTTCACTTTGTAATGAGGCTCCGTATTGATGTCTAAACGAAAATAATTAAAAATAGCCGTGATTTTAGTTCAAATACAAAAAAATCTGACACGATTATCAGTTGCCAAGGTGTAAACCTAAATCTCGTTTGGCAGCCGATTAAAGAAAAGTTGGGGGGGGGGGGGAGGGGGTGTGAGTTCTCTCAGGATAGTTTATCAAATGGTGGCTGTTTATACCCTTCAAGGGCAGGTAGAATTTGTTATCTACACTAACCTTCTAATTTTTTCCCCTATAAATTTTTTCTTCAACCTCTCTTTTATAGCTAAAATATTAATAAATAAAATAGCTGCATCAAAGGACACGCAGACTATGCTTCGAATTGGTATAGCTTAATTAATCGATTTTGTCAAAGACAAATTTCTATCTCCTGCTTAATTTAATTATGGTGCTTCTCCCTAAATTATTTACCATTCTTTCTCAACGCAAATTTGGGTGCATTTGCAATTAATTTTAGCTTCTTTATTTGTACTTATTCAGAAACATTAAAATATCCCCATCAAACGAACTATATTCTAATATCATTAATAGTTTACATATTTTCATAAAAGTTAAAATTGTTTTTTCAAAACTAGAAAATGTGGACGTCTAATACTCAGTAAGCAAAAATTTTTCGGATAGTGGTTTCCGGCTCTAGCCAATTCTCTGTGATCTCGTTTGTGTTTGTAAAAGGTTAATACACTTTTAAGAGCTTTGTATAAAAGGCATAAAAGGTTTAAACTCACGCGAATCCTCTTTATACGAACGAATTGTAAAGTAGACCGTTATTTGTTTATGTATTTAGGAATAATCTACTAATGTGCAGTACATGTTAAATGAATAAACAAAACATTTCACAGCTTTAGAAAAACATTGCTCACATTTAGTTGAAATATGTTAATTTCATTGAGTTTGAAATAAATAAAAATGTGGAAAAAATGCTGGAAACATGGTTTTCAATGTACATATATTTTTAGAACATGTAATTACCCTCTGTTAATATGTGTCAGATATAACTTTAAAGTCAAACAACACATCTCTATCGAACACTTTTTCTTTGCACCCCCGCTTTAATACGTCTGGGCTTTCCTCATATTTACAATATATTTATTATCACCTTGTCTTATTACTTGTTTAGGTAATACGGATATATGATAATTACTCTAATAGGGTATGGATTAAGAAAGAAGAATTTTAGAGGTAATCCACTCGCATTTGCCTGGAAGGAAAGTGGGAAAACAGTAAGAAAGATCACTCTCAGTAGACCCAACCGGTAATATAACCCTGAACTCCCGTCATCAGACGGCCTGTCAAACACGAGAGTCACACCTTAGACTGGTGCTTTTCAACGTTCACCTCTTAATGTACCATTTCTAATTTTATAACTATCTAAAATACAACAAATACATAAAACCCCAACGGCTATCAGGGGTAAATATTTTTTTAAATGCTCAATCGTATTGTAAAAATTAGTGTATTCATGCTTAATGAAAAAGTAAGTTATACATATTCTTTTTTTCAATGCGAATAGAATGGAATTATTGAAAAAAATATTAGTAATGAATTACTTGATCCTGCATCATTGAAACCAGTTTCCTGAATTTGGCCTGAGTTTTGTTTGGTTTAAGCCTCATGTCAGTGTCCACATTCATTCTATCACGGTATTTTTTATTTATGATAAATAGTACATACAATCCTAGCTCACACAAATATGTTATCAAATAGGTCACTCGCTTTTGCTATCTCTGGCATGGAATCACGCCTTGATGTTTAACAATCACTGTTGGTTCTTGGCCCCTAAACAGGAGTTGGTGATATAATAACCATTGCACAAACACAATTTCAGTACGTTGCATTGAGGAATAACAGAAAACTGACAGAGAGACAGGGGAGCTTGCTTAAATACTACAAGAGGAGGATCAATGAACCAGTCAATATTCAATAATTTCCTAGAATTGTCGAGAGCATCATTGTTCGCACAGTTGCCGTAAGATGGCCGGCATATGAACAATTTGGCCACAAAGAACATGAAGTTCCGCCCACTAATGAACACTAAGTGAACACGTTTTGTGTTTTTTATTTATAATTCGCTATCAATAGTTTTTACTCCATCTCATACTAACTCACTGGTATTATTAACAAAGGTTTGACACTTAAAATAAAATATTAAATTTTTATGGCAATTATTTATCAGGTGTTCCAAGAGAAGGCATATTTAGTTGTTTCAAGAGGCCCTAATTACGAGTAAGTCTCATCGGTGAGCACGTGGACTAGATGCACTCTATTCTGGTTTGTCATTGACCGAGAGGTCGGGGCTTAAATCACGGCAAAGTATACTGAGAATTTTTTCCCCTAAATGAATTATCGGTGTGTTTCCACTAAATTCTACTCCATGATCTTAGTTAAATTGGACACATTGTAAAACGTAGTGGATAAAAATAATTACGAGTGTTTTTTATTATATATCTTTAATTAAAAGTCTAATGGCGTATGTATATATGTATACCTCTTTAAAGAATTTTTAGTACTTCCCAATGAGATATAAAGCAGAAACTAGGTCGGATTATAGAGGAAGCGCTTATGTTTTGCGCAATTTTTTCTAATTTGAAAGATGATTAAAAATATAAATTATAAAATATAATAGCTTGATTCATTTAATCATCTTAGTTCGTCATATGTTTTTTGCATTTAAAAGGCAAGTAGAATCTATAATATAAATTCTAATCTCTAATCTAAAGAAGAATTGTAGATTATTAAACAGTGACCTGTGTTTACGGTTTGGTTGATTTGTTTTAATATTATTCAGCAAAAAGTGTTTCTTCGGTCAATGAAAATTCTAATTTTACGAGTTATTGTTAAACGTATTTATCTAATTTTTGCTTACAGGAATTATTCCAGCGGTCGTCAGGGGTTAGTAAATGTGGCTTAAGCTAGGTTAAGACTCTCACTGGCACACTCCTCCATATTAATTATCATCACATCATCTCATTACGGGTACGTGTAGAAAACTTTCTTATATTGTACACTGGACAACGCTCTGTGTCACCAGTGTGGCGAATAGTCTACATACTGACGACTGAACTGGATGCCATGCCCCTCCAAGTCAGTAATGCCATATGCAAAAAAAAAAAAACTACTTTACAGCTAACACTGCAGAGTAGAAAATTACATAACCTTATAAATTAAACTAATGGTTTATGTTGAATTATGTGTGTATAATACTAACTGGAACCATTGTAGTAGTGACAAAATTGGATGCAAATATAATATACGCAGCAATTTTAACAGGTTCATCTCATCTTGTGTCATACCAAAAATCGATTTGGCCCCTGTAGACCCTGACATCCCTTTTATTTTGAGACGGAGGCAGTTCCCAGTTAAACTGACGTTCTCAATAATTACTAATAAGTCACAAGGTCAAACTTTGGATGGGAGTTGGTATTTATCTACCCATCGGCTTTCAGCCAGTGCTAATTCTTGCACGTGGCTTTTTCCGGGGTGCGAAGCTCAACAGACGTAATTGTTAACATCTTTGAAGGATCATATCAGGGAACATCGATACCGTCAAACCCTACAATATTCACACACAAAAAAAGGTATATAAATACATTTTGTAATTAAAAAAATAAATAATCAAATTAATTCGCACCTGCCTCTCTTGCTCACTATAATTAAGTGACATAAATATAATTTTATAACAAGCTGGTCCAACCTAACAAAACCTAAGCTGCCATGCTTCTAAAATTGAAGGTTCGATTTTGTTAGGACAGATAATATTGACATCGGCCTGTCATAGACAGGCTTACAAACTAGTTTAAATATACAAAATTAATCTGGAAAAAATATTGGTTTTTTATTATACAAATATGTTATAAATTACTGATCTACCGTAATATTCATGTTATTGCCCTAAACAAGGCTACCTAGTTAGCAATGACGCAACTGTTTTATCTACGTGCTTTTTTAGCACTTGCATCTACCTACCTGATCATGTAATGTTATATTTTATCTGCACACCATTATGAAGTCAGCTCTACACGATGCGTCAATTGACTTCCAATGATGGACGATTGATGTTTGGACAAATGGTGTGGAGGCTAGATGGTTAGCATGCATCGAGTACCATGCTTTCAATATTGGCATGTGATGATGATGTTCGGGCTGTTGTCGATATTTGTGACCCACGTCAAATGGTGGGTCCCACGTTGTGACGTTCCTCATACCACATTCGTGACACCTCTACACGGTACTTCGAATTGTTTCCCACCAGTATGCACAAATAGGGCCACCGCAACACTCACAGTATCTATCGTCCTCCATTATGAAATCCACAAAACTGGCCCCCGAGGGAGACACTTAATGCAACTTTGGATGCATTCTCTATCAGGGATAGTAGGCAAACGTCCCCAATTTGCTCATTTGCCACCAATGCTGGATAAAACGTTGGCGTCCGGCATTAGAATGCAACTTACGCATCGTGTAGAGCCAGCTTAAGACTAAGCTTAAGCTTAGTTCCTCCAGGTGATATCCATTCTCACTCATTGCATTATTCCCGATGTACCTCAATAAAATGAGCTTAACTAATCTAATTTATTTTGAAACCAATATAAAAATTTATATTTTCTGAAAAATACGACAGAGAAATCAATTTATATACCAATTTTATTTGATTCATTTTCAGCTCTGGGTCTAAAGAAGTACAAAAAATTAGCCATATGCAGTTTTCTTTGGTCTGTATGCATTTTCACTCAAATAGCTCTGAAAGATAATGGTCTTAACTCGACGGGTTATACTCTATTGAGGCTTATAATATAGGACTTATAATATAATATAACATAATATAATATAATATAATATAAGACTAATCGACAAATTGAAGTGGTCAAGGTAAGCAAAGTGTACGTAAACATTTAAAGGATCACAAATCATAACGAATTGTCCTCATTACTTTGGCATTTGCTCAGTCGATTAAATGAAATTCACTACTGACATCCCAGTAATACAGTAATTATAAACAACTATTTAGTTTGTTTTTTATGCATTAATTATTATTTTGGTGATTTAATATTAAGAAATATTTAATTCTTATAAGTATATTTAATAATTTAAAAGGCAATGTTTTTACTTTAATCATTTTGTCAAATGATTTACCAAGAATGTTATTTCTATTAAAGTTATGTTTTTAATAAAATTTGTTGCTGAGTGATGTCTTATGATCTGAGATTTGGGTCAATCTTCTTACGCAGATTTTTGTTAACTTTTTTCATTCGGATCTAAAAAATTAAATTTATCTTCAAATTAGAGATCCTACAAAAATAGTTTTGTTGGCAAAATAGAATTTTAAATAGATAAAGCTATTCTCATTGTTGTGCGTGCAGAGTAAAGAATGCCTCCCGAAGTAAGAGTGTGTCCTATTTTTCTTTTCTTTTAGCGCCACGTCTTACTATCCGTTCGGGTTATACGCTCATGTATTAACTACGTTTAGGCCTATGGTTTTAGGGATTAGTAAGGCTATAATTAAAGGCAGTGTACCCAGATATGCATGGAGGAATAGTGGAACACAATTTTGGTAAACCACTTTTTATACACCCGACCTATATTATAACCTCAACTCCATATCATCGTCAGTCTAGTTTACTGCGAGAGTAACGCGTTTGACCATGTATTCAGCTTAGCAGATGGTTTGTCCTATTAAAAAGTGTAAAAGAGAGGATTAATAAGTAAAAATTTCAAGTATACAGAAGTGTATTTGTATTAATCAGAGAAAATTAACAGTGTGAATTTTTTAATCATTAACTAAAGTTTACTTTTAAAGTGAAAACTTAAAAAATGAGATAGGCCCTACATAATGAGCTAATTGAAATTGACCAAAACCTATTAGTTCTGAAAATTCGATGTTAAATTTAATCTTTTTCTTTTTATCACCGCGCCTTAGTACCTGTTCATGCTATACACCTCCATGTTAATCAATTCTTGGTTTAATATGTGATACGCACGCTTCGGTGGTCGCATGATCTAAGGCGTCACTCTTGCATTAGACAAGACTGCCGATCACAGGGTGATCGAGGTTTGATCTTGATCAGGTGTACTGTGGATGGTTTTTAATAATTGGTGTTATATTCTCTCTCCACGAAATTGTGGGTAGACTTTCTCTTAATTCACTATTCAGAGTTCCTCATCCATTACACATAGGCGTTTAACACAAATGGGAAGTAGGACACGGTGCTAAAAAAAAAATGTAATACGTACAATCTGTATTTTAAAACTAAAATACCATGCATATGGTGAGATTAAATTTAAACACATGGAAATTCTTTTCGGAATTAGGGTTTGCCGGTCATACTCCGTACGCACGCCCGTAACTCTTGATTTTCTTTATAAATCGTAATTTTATTAAAATTAAAAGCAATTTAAGGGTTGTGCACTTTAGACTTCAAGAAATACTTAAAATATAAACAATTTTATGGTAAATATGTGTCTAGAAAATAATTTTGTAAATTGGTTTTTAATAGAAAAAAAATGAATTTAGAATTTTTCTTTGAAAGTGATACACATTCGGAAGAAAATATTTAATTTTCTCTTAATTTCCCTTGAGAGTTGGGAATTCTTAAATTGTATATGAGTCTATCTCTAAACATTTGTCCTTCTTGGTACATCCTCTTTAGTTAAACCGTTTTGAGTAGCATGGCTATTAAAGTCACAGCCAAATCGAAGAGAATTATTTCCCACACTAAGATATTTCTTTTGTGGATGGTAGTTCTGAATATTAAAAAAACACATTAAAACTTGTTTTAGCATCGCAAATAGTACGTAGGGATATAACATATTCAGGTTAAATGCTTACGTACTAATTACGCTAATGAGTTAGGGTTTAGGAAGGTTGAATATAGAGGGAGTAGTCCCAAATTTGCTTGGAGAGAGGGTGAAAAACAATTTTTGAAAATTACCATCAGTGTACGCGACCAGTATTTTATTATTTAGCACTGCATCTTATTACCCATTCGGGTTATACGCTTAATTACTAACTAAGCAAATGGGTTAGGAATTGGGAAAGTTTAATTTAGAGGAAGTGAACCCACATTTCCGTGGAGGGAGAGTGGAAACCCATTTAGGAAACCCCCCCCCCGGTTCACCCGAGCGAGATTCGAACCTCAATTTCCCTGTCCTTGGCAGTCGAGCCCAACACGAAACTAGCGCGTTAGCTAGCTATGCCACTGAGCCGTGTTATCCAGTATTCAAACCCCAATTTTACTTTCATCGGTAGTCTAGTTTTACACCAGAGTAAAGCCTTAGACCATGTGGCCACCGAAGCAGGTATTTACAATCCTTGACTATCTTAAAATTGTAATTTGTGATTTCATCAATAAATGAATTAATTATTTTGAGAAAGACAATGTATAACCATTAATTTGTATCTCAGAACTGCGACACTTTGTGTAAAAAATCGTTGGAAATTAACTATTTCAATAATTTCATTATTATTTTTTATTTTTAAACTTGCCCCCTTTACATACGATTACTAATCAATCACATTTGGTTAGTACATGGGAACTAAATAAAATAAAACTGATATAATAAAGTGTACAAAATTTAAAATACATTATTATATATTAGAATCTGGTCCGGAGAAGTTCTAACTGAAACAAAAATGTATTGATCTAACATATAATTAATAAAGATTTATCTGTTTTAAATTATCTAAATAAAGTAATTGTTACATTTTAAATTATGATTGAAAATAAGTTAAGGTCTGAAATATTAGTTAAGTCAATAGTGCGTTTGCCTAATAAGGGTCCAAGGTTTGATTAATTACTTTGTTGAAAGTGTTTTCATGGTTGAAATTGAAGTTTCCTCTGTCACATTCGAGAATCAACTGCTAGGGAAACCCGCTTCGGTGGCCGTATGGTCTAAGGTGTCACTTTCACAGTAGACTAGACTGCCGATGACGGGGAGATTGAGGTTCAAATCTTTTTCGGTTGTACTGAGGGTGGTTTTGCCAAAACGGTTTTCCACTCTCCCTCCAAGCAATTTCGCTTACACTTCCTCTAGATATAACCTTCCTTATCCCTAAAACCATTAGCGTAATTAGTACATAAGCGTATAACATGAGCGGGTAGTAAGACGTGGTGCTAAGAAGAACTTCCAGGAAACGTGTCTATTTTGAATAAGCTAGCATGTAAGTCGTTTACGGATACAATACGCTTGTTCAGATAGTGCATGCTCCTCCCAAACCCCCAAAAATCTGTAAATTGAAAGGGATCACTTTAATCAACCCTTGCACCAAAAATTATTTTTTCCAATGAATACGGGCAGATTCTTTGGCGTTGCCAATTTGCATAAACTTTATATTTAAATATTAAATTACATAAAATTAAGGTGCGTGAAGACATACAACGGAACATCGTAACGCAACACCACCGCGTAACACCACCGCGTCCAGTTTGGACGGCACAGCGAAGCAACGCTTCATAGCACCGTATCGCAACATCGTAACATCAATGCGTTCCATCTGCTGTCGATCTTTTATAACAAGATAATACCAACATAAAGATATGGGCCAATGTAGGGTTTAATTAAATCAACAGAGAACATGCATACGTATAAGTGACCTACATACATTATATATACATGTATATACATTATACATATATTTACGTAGGCCTAAATACCTTCCTAAAAATAACTTTTTATATCTACTTACCAAAATAACACCATAGTGAACCAGGCAAGGTAAGATCGTATTCTCTTCCCTGATCTAACATTGACAATAATGGCATTCTTGTGGAAATGTGATCTTACTGCTTTCAATTTTTCTTGCTTATATTAAATAGTCTGATTATACATATATTTAGCTCTTTACAAAACAGCAAGCAAGGTAAACAATACAAAGGATTGATTTAATTACAGCCACATAGTTAAGAATATGTTTAGTAAATGTTTACTTATAAGTTTTCTTTTAAATCACTTTGTTTTTTTTTTGCAAATCTTTTCATTTAAATTTGGTTTATCAGATTCCAGCATCTTAATTGTTGTTCAATCCTGTTAAATTAAATTATCATTATTTAAAATATTTTATAGCGTATTCATCTTTAAGGAAATATTACTAACAATAAAACCTTGATGCTATGTGTACTTACACTTTCAAAAAGATAATATGCATTTTGTAATACAAATAATAATTATATTCTATATATGGTGACACAAGGTTTAAACAAAGCATCTCTACATCCTTTTTATATACGTCACTCTCGAATTACCTATCAAAATAAATACAGTTACTTAAAATGATTTGTCCAAACTGCTTGGTTATCTAATCTCGACTGAATAGTGACTGAACTCATGAGGCAACAAACGTCTCAATTTGTTTGGATCTGCTTGAAAGGCTCGACTCTCAAGGGTTGTTATAAATGGGAACTAATCAAAACACAAAAATGTACACAGCAACGGAGCGCACATTTCCCAGGATAAATCTCCTAAGGAGCTACTTAGATGTGTCTTGTGCAGGCGCATTAGCACTTCAACTGTAACAAATATTATTCTAGTGCTCACACCATGCTGTCAAACTGCCTACAAGACCTATCTCCGCACTCATACACGGCACAGTTGTCAACATTATACCAGAAAAGCGCTAATCACAAGAAAGAACGTGATTACTTAGGTTAAAAATTATCACATCGATTTAGATAAAGTAATTATTTATTTAAAACTAAAATAATATATAATAGTAATCGAAATATTGGGTGCTAGCGTGCGCATATGTTCATATACACATATATTCACTGAATATAGGGGAGCCTGTCTCACTTTTCAGAGAGCGTCACACTTCCAGCTCAACCAGACATAGCATCGTGGATGAGTTTTTCTGGGATCTTCATTAAAAACAGTGGAGTCATAAACCGAAAAATAATATTATGTCTCTAAGAATTCAATGATATAAATTTCTTTGTTGTCAAGAAAGGGACTCACAAACCACATTTCATTTAGTTTTCTGGTTCAAGCATAATCTCGTATTTGATATCTCCGTTAATGGTTGTGAGGATTGCTCCAAAGGATTGTTTGAATATCGTTAAAAAATATTTAAATATGCCATCCCAATAGTATACTGTATAATGTAGTGAAACAAAATGTTCCTTGAAGTTGGAGATACCCCTAAAAGGTTCCTCATAAAGTTGTTTTGACTATAGACCTTTCTTCCATAGTCGCTTGTTTCTTGTGTTCTTCCTCAACTCGACAATAATATGCGGGTTAGTGTCCAGCTTGTGTCTGGGGTAAGGGATCCCCCACCAACCCAATGCTATCACCTCCCTTTCCCCCTCCTTTTATAGCTTTCTCCCCCCCTCTATCCCTCCCTCATGTCGAGAGCTTAATTGCCCTGTCACTAGGTTGGCATTCCCCACCACGCCGAGATTACTCGTCATGCATTATCCATGACAGAGGAGCCAACTCAACCACCTAGTGCCCTCTCTCCCTTGCCAACAAATGGGGCAGACAATTTACAATTCCACTCGTGTAGTGGCACTGCTGCTTTTCTCTACAAATACCTCTCAACTACACCGCTACATACCCTTCCCTCACTTTCCCTCCACCAAACCATATCCCCACCTCCAAACGACTCACAAAATGACACGTGTCAAACTTTGCAATAAATGAGCTTTCTGTGCATACAGTTCGCTACAATTTTTTTTGACAATATATTAGGCAATCAATCGTGAATTAAGCTTAAATCTAAAGCGTTTCATACGTGCTCTATTAGATTACGTACCAAGTGACCAGTTTTTCCATAAACAACTTCTTTCATTGAATTTCTGTAAATTAGAATTGTGGTGATGTATATACACAGTTCAAATAGCATTTTAATTTCATATTATATCTCCAAATTTTTATTGATTGAAACTATACTCTTTATTTATACATGCATTCACATTGTTGGTCAAGTGGAATAGACTTAAACTAGCCTAGTTTGATGGTGATTGCAAGGTTGGGATCAGAAGCGCACCTAGAAGTTTACTTTGGGATGGGGGCAAACAATCAAGGTTGTAGCCAGAATTAAATTTCTGTGGAGAGGGGGGTGTTGGAAGGGTTGGAAGAATAATAAAGGCATTCTTAAAGAGGTATGCCTTCCAACCCAAAGGGCAGTCCGAGGACCCTCTCCAGAGAAAAGTACAAATTTGAATGCACTTAGAAGCTATTTGAAGGGGTGATTCCTTTGAAAAAATGTGAAACGTAGATGCCTCTAGAAATTATTTGGAATTGTCTTCACTTGGTAAATCTATAAAAAAAAATTAGATTCCTCTAGAAGATATCTTCTAGTGGCATTTAATTTTCATAGATTTGGAGTAGTTTTTGCTTGGCAATTTTTTGAAAATTAGATGCCTCTAGAAGTTATTTGGCATTAACGTTGATTGGAATTTTTTTTAAACTGGATGCCTCTAGAAGCTATTTGGATTAGTCTTCACTTGGCAAATTTTTGAAAACTAGATGCCTCTAGGAGTAATTTGGAATAATCTTCACTTTGAAATTTTTTGGAAACTAAATACCTCTAGAAGCTATTTGGAGTAATCTTCACTCTGCAAATATTTGAAAACTATATGTCTCTAAGAGCTATGTGGAATAATCTTCACTTTGCAATTTTTTGAAAGCTAGATGCTTCTAGAAGCAATTTGGAGTAGTCTTCATTTGGCTAGTTTTTGAAATCTAGGTGCCTTTAGAAGCTATTTAGAATAGTCTTCACTTAACGATTTTTTGAATACTATATGTGTCTAGAAGCTATTTAGAATAGTCTTCACTAGGCCATTTTTATACTAGATGCATCTAGTAGCTATTTGGAGTAATCTTCACTTGGCTAATTTTTGCAACCTAGATGCCTCTAGAAACTATTTGGAGTAGCTTCACTTGACAAATTTTTTGAAAACTAGATGCCTCTAAAGATATTTGGAGTAGTCTTCACGTGGCAATTTTTTGAAACCTGATGCCTCTAGAAGATATTTGGAGTGGTTTTTGCTTGGCAAATTGCTGAGATTATTTACCTATTAGACAAAAATGTAGATTAAATTATTTCCACACATCTTCAGTGCTCGAATTTATAGTTCAACTTTATGTATTTAAATTTTTTATTAAAATTACTTTGGTCTTAGGGGACAGATCTCCCATTTTCCTCTAGCTGCGTGCGTCACTGGTTGAGGTGGAGTGTACTAGAAGTAGTTTTTACAAGTTGGCTTATCAATTTCTCCCACGTATTTTCGAGTACATTTACTTAAAATCCTACCATTTGTTCCTTACCCCCTCTAGTGTTGTTAAAATTGGGACGTCCCGGATGGATGCAAAATATATATACATTCTAAGCCATATTGCAAATAAACGAGTTTGGAAAAAAAATATTGCAATAATTTTTGCAAATTCCACAAAGTATAAAATAACTACCATTTATAGATACAGATGGGAATGAACTCTGGAATACCAAGTATGAATCACCTACAAAACTCTGCTCTGTTGGGTAAGGTCTTTCATACAATCCTCATATTCACTCCAGGATTTAACTCTGACCTGTAGAGTAAGGTCTGCCACAATATCCCTGTATACACCTAAAGTTTCAGCTCAGGCCTCACTATTCAGTGTCTACTGTTAAATTCGTGTGGTTAGTCTTAAGACTAAATTATGGCCTCGAAAATTATAGTGAGCTACAGTTTGATTTAGCCCAGACACGCCATAATTATAATAAAAGAGCGTATTTAAAAATTAAAAGTTAAAATAATATAAATATATAACACTCACCAAATTTGATAGATAATAATTATTAACTACATATCAATAGTTTAGACTATGGTTAAAAATAGCATTGCAATAAATTACATATATATATATATATAATATATATTACATATTTGAAGTCAGATTTAGAAAAAACTATGCTTTATTAATTATTTAAAACACATGTTGGGTATTGTTGATTTGTAGCTTTTATAATTATGAACTAGAAATTATAAAATATATTATATGTACAGTATTATATTATGGACATATTTTGTATAAGGCCTTATAACAAAATTTTTAATCCTATGGAGAGCTTAGGGTTCTTATTAATAGTTTCCTATCCTCCCTCATGCCAACTTGGTAAACACTGTTCTTACCTCATTAGTATAACTCTAAGGATAGTCAGAACGGGTAGTAGGACGACATGCACATATACATGTGCTAAGCGCAAATATTCATTAATTTGAAGAAACCTGCTTCAATAACAGAATGGTCTAAGGCGTCATTCTTGCATTAGACTAGTCTGCCGATGACCGGGAAATTGAGCTTCAAATCCCGTTTCGGGTGGACTGAGGGCAATTTTCCCTAAATGTTTTCCACTCTCCGCCTACACATATTTGTGTACACTTCCTCTAAATTGAACCTTTTTATCCCTAACACATTAGCGTAATTAGTACATGTACGTGTAGTCTAAATAGGTAGTAAGACTTGTGCTAAGAAAAATAAAATTTAAAGCAACCAATAATAATAATAATAATAATAAACTATATTTCTGCCACCAGAAAAGTTGTGTTAAACATCAAATGCCCTTGGGGAGGGAGGGTATATGGAAAATAGGAAAGATGAATAATTCAAACAAGGTTTATTGAGTAGTTGAAGGGTGTAACACCCCTTACATCCAAAGTTAGAAAGTCAATCAATAATTCAGGAGAAGAATGAAGCGATTAAAGTCCGTACTTATTGACATATTGCCAAGAATTGAAAGGGTACTTCAAAAGTGATAATCAAACATTTTGCACTTTGATATTTAAATAAATTACAGTCTTATTTATAATGAAATGCCACATAAATAAACGATGGCATTCATCTCCCAATTCAATACAATACAGACTCCTTCAGGTGAGAGTCTACTGGAAGTCAGAAAAGGTAAGTGACTTGCAGTTTTTATATCAAAACCTTTATTGACCAGAATAAATCAAATATTGGCCCAGTAGAAACATACAGTTTAATTATCATCATCTGCTAATATAAACATTTCTTGAATATCTGTCATAATATTGGCAGTATTAAATGAGAATATATTTTAATGAATAGAAAAGGCTGTCATTAAATTCCAGGACAACCTTGACAAATATTCGAAAATTGTCTAAAGTACCATGCGAAGAAAGTTAAACTATATGTTTCTACTTGAAAATTATTTTATATATATTTTGTCAAAAAAGTTTTATTATAAAAACTGCAAAAATACGGCCCTTTACTAGCGTTCCCTGCACTATACAATTAAGGAAGCTGCGCAGGGCTCAAGAGCGTAGAGTGCGTCCAGAAATCTAACGATATTTAAAAAGTAGTTTGTTACAACTAATTCTGAATCACACTCTATAGTAATGGTTCACAAACGTTTTAAGTTCATGGTGCCCTTATTGTATCAGGATTTTTCATGGCACCCTAGTCAGAACATCTAACTACCTAACTATTTGCACTTATTTAAAATTCATAAACAATTTATCTAAAAAGTATTAAATAGGTACACATTTTGAACAAACAAATCTTTGAATAAATAAATAGTAACTAGTAGGACAGATGATCCTTTTGTTCACTGCACATCGTCTCAAATCTTGGAATCAAACTGGACAAAGTCAGCCGCATTTCCCGTTCCACATTGATTTTCAAACGATACTTGCTTTGTATCACAGCGACACCAAAAAACCAACTTAACACAAATATGATGTCTCAAATGGAATTAAGATTCGCTGAGCTAAACCACTTAGCAGAGTATATTATTTTTTTACTGATATCCAAAAGTCACTTAGTTCCATGCTGTCAAATTTTGTCTTCAGTATATTGACGCAAGAAAGCTCAATAAATTTTCTTCTTCTACAGAAGTATATTCCGATGGAGCTTGGTCCGGAATGGGTTTTGAACCCATGTGAACTTAACGAATCATCTTCTTGAAAGTATATTTCATACCCGTTGAAAGCTGTGATAGGTGTTCTTCAAAAACTGATTGAATGTTGCGAGAGAAATAAACTTCAATGGAGATCACAAACTGATGTAACAAAGGGAAACCAAATTTTCTACCAACTTCATTCATTTTTCTTTTCCTTAGCTGTAATTTTTTTCTGAAAGCTGAAATCTTCTCAATAATTTCAAAATGTGCAAGTTTTTTCCTCTGCAGGGAGAAATTCATCACATTTAAATTTTCAAAGATATCGCATAAGAATGCTAGTTTTACCAAAAAATCTGTTTCCATCAAGTGTTTGGCATACTCGTGTTTTTCCTCTTAAATAAAGGTGTACATTTCCTGCCGTAATTAAAACCTACGTGATAATACATTACCACGAGAGAACCATCGCGAGGGGAAGTAGTACAACAAATACGTGTATTCGGATCCCATGTCCTTATACAATTTTCTTTAAAACTTTGCTTTCATTTGTTGAGTTTTTATAAAGTTTACCACACTCACTACACATTCTAAGACCAGATTCAATGTAAGATTCAGACACTTTGTTGCAAGTGCTTCACTATGAATTATTCAATTGGAAGTCATTGCTTTATAAGGATTAAAAACCTAACATTTAATGTTCTATCATTTTAAACTAAATCATCTAGATAGAAAATTAACTCATTCTCAATGCTCTTCCAAGCAAAATCTCACAGTTCTGAGACGAAAATTAATTCTTAGATACATATTATAACTAGGCTTCTTAAAATCAATAAAGTTAATTTTTAATATCGACACAAGAGAATACTCTAAAATAACTAAGGATAATTTAGTTGTTTTGAAGATTTAAGGCTCTCATTACATTAGGAAAAAACCGAAATGTGAGGACATTTTATTTTTAGTAGGCAGTGTGCTTAAATATATATTAAAATATAAAAAAATATATATCAATATAGAAACATATATAAAAATATATATTACATATATTTATTAACATTTATATGTATATACACAAATTTATTAAACTAATTATATATATATATAATATACATACATTTTTAGGGATAGTACTAAGCCTATATGTAGTATATTAAGTTCTTAACCTCAAATTTGATTAATTATAATAATAGTTTGTAGTATTTCTGAATAGCCCAAATTTGTATTACGTAATAACGTAGAATTCTTCAAACATAAGTCCTAACCAAGCGTAAAAGAAGATATAGAACCAGCCAACTCTCTCTTCTTGAATTATTAATATTATTACAGGTATTGAAATTATATCGATATTTACGATCTCATAAAACTACCATTTCTGGAAAAATAAGTACAAATGTAGTATAGGGAATACTGTCTTATTATAAATACGTCTATATTTGACAATGTACAGTACATCTGAATATTTCCCTTACGAACCAGACAGTTTTATTTACCTGAAAATAAAAAGTATAAATATCTATCAGATAATTAAACCCAGTAAATTCATTTTATTAAATAGTGGCCTAGGCCACAGATAAATAATAACTAGACACTCAGCCTCCAGGTTAAAATGGTTGCGCTCATTTTGCCAGCTTGAGTCCTTTAACACTAGGATTGCTATGCTCAGTCCTATTATCACACAGCACTGACACTAGCGAAACCTAGTGTTGAAGGACTCCCGCTGGAAAAAGGAGCGCAGTTAAACCCCCATAAGGTTGAGAGTCTGTTTCTATTATTTGTCTGTGGCCTAGGCTTAGTAAAATTGTTATCGATAACTAATACAAAGTTAATCAATATGACGTGTATGTTAATCAAATAAACTATTATTAGCTTGGAGAGAGGATAGGAAAATCACACTAAAATTAAAATGTTGAAGAGGTTTGCTAATACACTCAACCTTGTTCCCAAACTCAACCTCCCATCAACGGCCTATGTATATAAACATCATTAAAGGAGATTTAACTTAAATCAACATTTAGAATTTCCGTAAAATAGCTGTAATGATTGACACGTGGATAAAGGTATAAGTTCTAGTTTTAAACTGATAAGGAAGTCAGAGTTCAAGTTTAGACCAGTTATATCAAACTCGCTGCCCTATCCATGAATTTGCGTGGCCTTCGGAGCTTGAAGATATCAAACAATACTACATTACTCTTCCTTTTTATAAACCTAATAGATATACTACATTTTGGAATGTGATATTTGGGAACTTGTCATAGTTTGGAGAAATTTGACTTTTGAGGTTGTTGTACCAAATCTGTTCTAATTTTCGACTGCTCTCAAAGTTCAATTCCCAAAAATTTTTAATTTACAGACCAGTTTTGTTTATTGTTTGGTAGCACATACGTACGATATTTGTTTTTTCACATGGATAAGAACCAAACACCCAAAAGGTGTTTAATTACAGTCACACTTTTTTCAACAATTGTTATTAAAGTTACTTCAGCACAATATATAAAGTGGGATTGTAGGGGACGCGAGAAAAGGTCAGTGTTTTTAGAGTTTTTTAATATTAATACATATTATTGGTAAAAAAAATCAAATATTTCTCCAGTAGAAATATAATTAAAGTTAAATTCCCTACACGTGGTAGCATTAACATTTCTTGAATATCTGTCAAGGGTATCCTGGAATTTAATGAACAATTTTTACTCTTCATTTAAAAAGTGTCTCATATAATGCCGCTATGCAGATTCCACCAAATGTTGATATCACAATTTGAAAAAAATAATATTCTAATTTTAACTGGAGCAAAATATTTTATTTGTTTTGTTATAAAAACAGCAAAAACACACAAACATTTCTCATGATCCCTACACTCCCAAATTAAAGTCCAAAATTAACACCTTGCTTCATATAAAAGGTTCTAAATCTTCTGTAGTAAATAAATGAGTCCTTCTAGGTGCCTTTTGCTTTTTGTAACAATAGAGTTAAAAAATAAAATTATATATTTATTTTAAATAATGCCAATAGAATAATTTTTTATGCAACCGCTTCAGATTTTTCAGTTTTCAAAATGGCCCTTATGATCAAAAGATTTTAACACGCCTGTCTTAGACCATTTTAAAACTAAAGTGGATATTGGGTTAGTCAAACATTTATAATGGATTAAATAGGCATGCTATTATAATTTTATTTATTACCACGCCCTACGACCCTTTTGGGCTATACGATTATGTATTAATTACGCTATTGGTCTTAGGAATTGGGAAGGCTATATCAATAGGAATTATACCCACATTTGCATGGAGATAGACTGGAAAACCATCATGGAAAACCACCCTCATTACACCCAACTGAGATTCGATCCTCGATCTCCCAGTCGTTGGCAGTCTAGCCTACTGCAAGAGTAGTGCGTTAGACCACGCGGCCATCGAAGCGGGTATTATAATTGTTAATTACGTTTATAGACACATCTAACTATCATATTCTTTAAAATGAAAATTACACCTGAGCACTGGAATTGAACCTATGACTTTTGTCTTAGTACGCTATTGCTCTAACCATTGAGATATCCAGGAGTTGTTCCCGTACATATCTAGATGCGGCTATGGCCGTAACTGACAAATACAATAGTTTTGTATCTAATCCATCGTGATATGCGCATTTGTTTATTGCCATTATACCATTGACAGTATAAAGCCCTCCTGAGTGGAAGATAGCTGCTTTATCTGATGGTATTTGATCTTAATTGATCACACATATGTAGCCGACGATTCCCACATGTCCATCACAGAATCTGCCTTAAAATATGAGTGAAGAATGACCCTGTACGTGGGATGACGCATGGATAACTCAGTGGTTAGAGCATTGGCGTACTAGGCTAAAGGGCCAGGGTTAGATTCCCGTGTCCAGGTGTCATTTTTCAATTAAAAGAATATAAACATCATAATTGTGTTTTATAAAGTGTTGTTCTTGTTTATTATACTTTAGAAAATTTTCAATAAAAGATTTGGCTTTCTTAATTAAAGTGCGCTATTAATTGAACCACGTATCATTATTACCCCCCCCCCCCATGTTATTCACATATAAGCATTATGGTAAGCGCTGCTACGGCATATTTTATTGGCCCATATCGTTCCGTTTCATCTCGAAAAATATTTCAGATATAAGTCTTCGTCCATTTATTTTCTCATTTTAATACAATATAGTGTAAAAGTGAGTCGATACGATGCAATATGGACATATGTGCACCATACTTGAAAGAGAGATTAACAAAGTAGAATATTAAGGTAATGTAACAGTATCATCTTGTTTGGATAGGGAAAACTCTTTAGAAAAATACACCCATCTAGGATTCAAATCAGACCTCCCATTCTCCGATAAACTAAACCAGATGAGACTGACGCCTTAGTTTGTGTGCTCACCGATATAGGACAAACTATGATTATGTTGATGATGATGATTATGATAGCATACTACTTTGGTCAAACGTGTAAAATGTAATCAAGGATATTTTTAGAGCAGCAAATTATTGACCAACTTTTTATTTTTATAATTAAATACGAAATTAGTTTTGTGAATATTTGGATTAGATTAAGAAAAGGGATCACATTTTCAGATTATTATTTTATGCTTATTACAATTTTTAATAAAGAGTTAGAGATAAACAGTAGTTAGATTATAGAGATAATTTGTTTAGATTTCAACTAGTTATAGCCAAGACCTCCGAAAGGGTTTCATTCACCCTGGGCGGAACTTAAAATTTATGGCTCAGTAAACTAATTTATCCAAGAAGGAATTTATATTATTAATTCAGCGCTTCTCATACTACGGGAGGCTGAGTAAACATTATGCTGTCTGAATGTGAATGCGTGTCTAGTTTTACATCTAACAACTTAGGCTACCGACATATTTCCCCATCCTAGCTTCCTGTCTTAAGAATATACTTTATTCCATATAATCTGAATGTCGACAAAATATAGAAAATGCAAAAGTTAGAGCGTTACATTTATTTATTTGTATCTATAATGTATATATAATAATTTGATTTATTATTTCATTTTAAATTAAATATAATTTAGTCTTTGAAATACAAAAAAAAAAAGTATTTCTTCATGAATTTAAGCTGCAAAGCGAGATTAATTTTATACACCGCCTTTTACTACCCTTAATTGCTTTGCATTAATGAGGTAAGGGTGAATAAAGTAGGATTATTCTAAGTAGTGTACCACGCTTTGGTGTAAGAAAACTGAAAAATTATTAATAAATAAAGCATTTCAGTACTCTCGTTCTAAATTTGAGCCCCAACCTTCTAACCAAAGATAAAATATTATACTTAGGCTTTTGTCCATGATTTTGCTGGTGTGATTTTATCATAAAATTACTTAATTCACTACATACATATTCAATTTTATCTAGATAATTTAATTAATATAGTTCAACTGGAGATGAATTTACTTGTAATTTGTTAGATTTAGAAATACAAGTTTTTTAAGTCTGAAAAATATTGATTTTTCCTGAAGATCTATAATCTCGTTCTCATTTTTAAAACAATATTCCAAATTTATTTCAACTAACTAACCAAGCAAAGAAGAAAGGCAAGAAGTTAGCCACCACCTCATAGACAGCTAATTATACGGATCTGCTCTGGTATTCAGCACAACTGACGCCTAGCAGGAACTCTGAAAAACTTAATTCAAACCAGACACTTGAATCGATACCCTTTGTTCTTTTAGGAGGGCTAAAACTCTTTGACAAATAAAGAATCCACTTCAAATTCTAAAGAAGTAATTTGTGTGTTGTAAACTCAAGTTTAATAACACATAGTAAATGTATTTCTTAATTGATAGATACCAAACAATACCTTGATTCATGTGTAGATAATGAACCTCCTGTAACCTAGATAGTAAAAATGGTTACGCTAGCTATTTATATATTAGAGATTAAAAATATTGCATGACGGCTTAGTACTCGTTTATTTTCTACGCATTTGAAAATGCAGTAATCTGATAAAAAAAAGAGTGGCATTTATTTTTAATCATATAAAGGATATCCAAATAAAATCTGAAACACAATCAAATAAATTGTAGTATAAATACTTAAGACTAGATGGTTGTTTTACAAATGATTCTTACTAATAATTGAATAAACTTAAGTACATCCTTATATTTTCTTCTTTATTAATACTTGAATTACTGGTTAACAACTTTATTAAATTAATATATTATAGCTAAAATTGCTCTCATATTCTGATTTATTCAAGCTAAATCCTCTAACTATAATGCGGACATATTTATTCTATCGTATCTATATTATAGCTACTAGCAGGCTACATCCTCACACGTTAAAAAGTTTAATCAGAATTGATGAAGGGATATAATGCGTGACCGTCATTTCTGCTACCAGCCTTAGCTGCAGCAATTTGTCCAGTTCTTAGTTTGAGAGTCAACTATAGTTACCGACTAATAATAAAGTTTAAACGATCATACGATCACGCAACGTCCATCCCTCAGTAATAAAATAGTACTTTAAGGAATTAATATTATCACAAATGCCTCAGAAAATATTTAATTTTAACACTTTACTTTCCTCAACTAGTTTACATTTGTATTATGCAAGTGTTTCAATTTACAATAGGTAGTTTAATTGGTTGTAATATCCATTATTAAGAGTAAGATTTATGAATATAGGAATTTACTTTAAATATATTAAATATGTTTAAAAATTCCCCGTGGACAAGGAAATCAAAACGGAACCTATGGATTAGTGAATCACTGCTCTCAAGCTCCGAGCTATCCAGGTTTAATCAGTGGTAACGTTTTTAATTCCTATGTTCTGTGGTTATTTTCAACCTATGTTTAATACAGTTACAATTAACTCTTATGAACCACAATATACTCAATATTTTTCCAAAGACTAACCCAATCAATCGTGCAATGCTTCACTCCTTTTGTCAGAAAGGTAGCAGTCTTAACTTGATTATTAACAGTTGATCCTATCTTATAAGCCGAACCATAGTATAGCATCTGGATAAAATGAGTGTAAATTAAATCTTGCATAAGAGATGTAATAAATGCCAGCCCCCAAGTTAATGGTGACTCTTTCTGATAGCTATAAATTTGCTGACAAACTCGCACGTCTTTCACAGACTCTGACCTAAGAGTATGATTGATGAACGACTCTAGGCAGGCATAAGACGTATCCTGAATAACAGCTCATTTGTGAAACCTTATTGGGATCGATTTCTCTTATTGAAGAGTCATTTTTCAGCTACATGTATTTAACATATTAATTTAGATATACTAGAATGACATTTAAAAAATTAGCTTAATATGATTCAAATACCACATCTGTAGTGTAGTGGATGGAGTCTATTTATTGATACAGATCCAGAGGTCCTGGGTTTGATCCCCAGTGCTTCCAGATTTTATGTGAAGTAGTGGGTCTGGAACACTGTCAAATCATCCTCGTGAGGACAAATGAGGAGTTACTTGAATGAAAACATAGCGACTCTGGTCTATAAAGATGATATAAATGGCTGATGGGTTCATTGTGCTGGCCACATGTCACCCACAATCTACATAAGTTGACACTAAAATGGCCAACAGACTGCGGCCGCTCGGTCCGTATGGCTTGATTGCTGGCTAACGCCATTGCGTTAAGATGATTCGAGACCAATGCATTTTGTGAATTTTTTTTTAAATATATAATTTCAGTGAATCGGAGGCTCTCGGAATTAAATGGTAGGTCTATATGTATTTGTCCTTATTTTAGAATGATGATACTAAACTATTATATGGAAGTGTCAATAACAACTAATCAATGAAAACTGGATTGACATCGAACGCCACTCTCCCAAGCCAGTGTGAAACACGCAATAGCGCATATTACTACCATTTCTAAACTGGAGATCTCACAAATTACCACTAAAAGAATGTGTAAGCAAACTAAACATGTTGTGTTGTGTAGAAGGAAAAGTTAGAGATATTTACTTGAAAGCACTCTTGAGAGTACATAATTTAAATACAAATGTTGTCAATATCCAGGACTTATTCAACACATTGAATATTTTCTTAGCTAAAATAAATCTAAAAGAAATAAATGGTACGGAACTCTGCGCGGAATTTCTCACTTTATTGTTTAGAAATGAAGATATTTACTCAAAATTCATAATATAATATACTCTAGCGAACCCAAGAAAAAATTGTGCTATACATACGTTAAACTTTTTTAACTCATGGTTTTAAATATTATAATTTTATTTTTAAAGAATCAACGTCTTCATTTGTACATTTGGAACAATAAAGAATAACGATATTGGATCTCCAAGGGTCAACACTTCGTACTAAAATTTTGAATTCCGGTTAAAATTTTCGGCATTTACTAACAAGATGCGCATCTTATGGTTAGCGCATTGCGATTAAATAAATCTTTTATAAATTTTGACAAATAAAATATATAATTATTGACTATTGAGTCTAAAATGGTAGAATTATATAATTGATGTACCAAAGGCGGATTCAGGAGTGGGGCTTGGGGGGGGGGGGTGCACGCCCCCCTTCAAGAAATTAAATCAAATAAATTAATGTTAAAGTCACTACTAGTTTTGTTGTCACGTAATATAATCTCAATAATCAAATTTCATTTTTTTAAATGTTATTGGTAATATTCTTAAATGATTACTATACGATAATTATTATTAATATTTAAAAAAGCACATTAAGTATTAAAATGATGAGAAAAAAATTTAATGAAATTACCCAAATTTAAGTTGCATGCCTCTCACCTTGTTGTACAAACATTGTTTGGATTGAAATTTATTTTATCATTTTTACTATTACTATTTCAATGATTAATAATATATCAATATCTTTAAAGTAATTTATTTTTAAATAACGAGATTTAAACAAAATCTTTGAATAGTACCACACACATAACGTGTTGATATGGCTAGTTTGTAGAACTTTTATTTAAAATTAGAAATAACTAGCTATATTATGGTGGGGAGTTAAAGTTCAATTGTTCGAAAATCCGAATAATTCCATCAATTTTGTCTAATTGATTGAATAGCTAAAAAAAACTATTCATTCAATAATTATTATAAAGTTTATAATTATTTTCCTCTCAATAATCACTATTTGTGGATGTTATTATTATTTGCTTCTAATAAATTGCAATACTAATCAAAAATTTCGAATTAAACCCATCATTTGAGGATTATTCTCAAGATTAACCTTACATTGAAAAATTACTTAAGGACTTACTCTTGAATTTTGAATTATTTTTGTCAAAATTGATTGAGGTGTCACACCTCCCCCTCCCGACCTGATCCCATTGGGAGAACACGCAACCCTCTTCCCTCCCCACGAAAATCCTGGATTCGCCCCTGTGCTGTACAGACATTTCCCCAAAGAGGTTAAGGGGAAAAACATCAATGTCTTGAGAAATTTAGTGTAGTTATTTGCTTACTCTATGACATTATAGAATTATAGCGTTAAAATTAAGTAGTGTCTCTTCACAACAAAAGTTCACAAAATAGTATTTATAAATTTGCCAATATCTCAGCAATTATTGGTTTTATAAAATATATATTTAAAAATAAGTTTTCAATTTTTAACAGTACTAAAATTGCACATTGATAAGTTATTGAGTATCTCAAATATTATCAAAGATATAGAAACTTTTGCTTCTTTAAAGAACCCTAAAAGGAATTTTTCATGAGAAAACAAGAAAAAAATACATTTTGTTTATAATCTTAATCAATGCATAGATAAGAATTTTAATCAAAATCGTTATAGCCTATTTTGAGAAAATTGAGTTTTTCTCTTTTCACCCTTTAGTAAATTGCTCTTAATTTTAGGGTTTGTCAAACACACAGACAGATGGCGTTGCAAAAAACACTTTTTAAGGTTCGGTGGGTCATGAAACGTTGACATCTATTACCATCTAGGGTTCGATGTTTTTTATGGTCATAATACTTTATCTTAAAGTGTTGGAAAATGTAAAAAATAGATGTATTAATGCATATAGCTTGATTACTATTGTTTTTTTTTTAAATATATTTCAAGAAAAAAATGTTTACTATAAAAAGATCTATATGCATGCAATGATAATTAATTTCATATCTCAATGACTAAGGGTGATAATATTAAATATTAGAAAATTCGCATCAGACCTTAAAGTCATTTTTATGAAAGATTTAGGGTAGCCATTTGGTTTGTAGTATTAATCAAAGCTTAGAAATGAAATTTAATCAAAAAAGTTTAAGCCTATTTTGATAAAATCGATTTCTTTCTCTTTCTACCCTTAAGGAAACTACCCTATGAAATCCTTTGATACGAAATTTTAGCCCAATCGGAAAAATTGTTTAGAATCTAGCCTGAGGTACAGACTGAGAGTCAGATGGACAGATAAACGGCATCGAGAAAGCCACTTTTTCAGATTACGAGGATTATGAAACGTCGACATTCATAAAAATTTTGAGTTCAATTTTTTTTACGATCACAATGCTTGCTCTACCTGTATGGTAGCGAGAAGGTACAAATCTTGATATTGGCTCCCCAAGGGTCAGGACTTCATATTAAAATGTCAACTTCCGGTTACAAATTTCAACTTTTTAATAGGTGCTGCACATCTTATGGTTATTGCATTGCTATTAAATTCCTCATTTATAAATTTTGACCAATAAAATAGGTAAATATTGACTATTGAATCTAAAATGCTAGAGATAGATTATTGCTGTAATAACAATTCCCTAAGAGGTTCAAAGAAAGAGAACACACATTTTTTGAGAGAGTTACTTATTTTTTACTCTATGGCAATAGAGAATTATTGCGTTAAAACTTGAGTAGTTTCTCTTTACAACTAAAGCCCACAAAATTATAAAAACACGTATATTTGACAATATCTCAGAATATATTGGTTTCATAAAAATCTATTTCATTTAAAAGTTGTTTATTTTTAATATACTACAATTTTGCAATGTTAAAAAGCAATTTAATATTTCAAATAGTTGCGGAGAAAAATAGCCATTTTATTTATAATCTTAATCAACGCCTAGACACGAATTTTAATCAAATCTTTAGAGCAAGTTTTGAGAAAGTCAATTTTTTCTCTTTTAGCTTTTTATTTAACTACTTCTTAATTTTAGGTCTAAACAGCACACAGACAGATGGCATGGCAAAAACAAATTTTCATGGCTTAGAGGGTCATGATGCTTCGATATTGATTCTTTTTACTGTCGAGATACTTAACCTTCAGTGTTTGAAAAGTTAATATATATATATATTTGTATATTGCTTGAGAATTATTGGGTTTATAAAAATCTCATATTTCTCATAAAAGATTTGTATTATAAATAGATCTACATATTTGCAATGATAAGTAGGGCTAATTTAAAATCGCAAATAGTTTCGGAGATATGTAAAAAATGAGAATCTACGTATCAGAACGGAACCCTTGAGGTCATTTTGCCGAAATATTGAGAGTATACATTTTGTTTAAAATATTTATAAATATTGTGAAATGAAATTTAATCAAAACCTTTAGAGCCAATTTTGAGAAAATCGATTTTTTATCTTTTTGCCCTTCAGTAAACTACCCCTAATTTTGGGTTAGATATCTAATTGCAAAAAACCCTCGGGGTAAATCTATGAAAAACCCAGATACCAGGTTTTACCCATATCGTTAAAATGGTTTAGGCTCTAGTTGGAGGTAGGCTACAGTCAACAGATGGAAATTTAAAAAACACCTTTTCGGATTCGGGGGGTCATGAACGTTGAGATTCATCAAATTCTCTAGTTCGATTTTTTTGACGATCACAATACTTTCTATACCTGTAAGATAGTGAGAAAGTAAAAATATCTATAATATATCATTCAAATTAAACTTAAGATCAGCATCGATAATCGTATGGCAAAACATGTCTTTCACGTGTTAGACTAGATTGCTGGTGACGGGTATATCGTGGTTTGAATCCCAGTGGGGTTTACGGAGGATGGTTTAACAGAAATGGTTTCTTACTCTACCTTCACGAAAATCCAGGTATATTTCTACTTAAAATAACCTTCTTCATCTTTATTCCATTAACGCGATTAATATCTGCGTGTAACCCTAACAGGTAACAAGTCTTTGGGAAAAAATGTGATTATTAAAATTAGTAAAAATAAACATTATTTAAATAAGAGAAAATTCAATTTATGTCACTGTATATGGATATGGCAAGATATAACCAAAATTCACCCAAATGCAAGCTATGCTGACCATATAGAATTTAGTTATAACCTTAAAACTTTATTAAAACCAATATGATAAGTTGTGTATTTTTTTAAAAAAAATTAGATTTGCTGAAAACAGCTTAAAAGAGGATAAGTATAACATACACTCTCTTAAAAAACTCACATGCTTCAAGTTTTTTGTATATTATTTGGTTTCAGTTAGATACTTCAGTCCCAAACCACAGACCAGTTAATCCATGATAAAGTGACACGTTGCATGAAAATAGATGACTAATTCCCAAACCTTTCCATGCGTGAGTGATGCTTAGGTAGTGCTAACATCATTATACAATAATATTTTCATTGTTCAGCATTCTAGAGGAATACAAATAAAACAATAAATGACATCTGTGCACAATCATCGTCCAAACGGAGTTCAACTCTGCGCCAATTTAATTGAATCATATGGGAATTATCTTTTATAGAAAGGGCAATTAAAAGAACAACGAAAGAGTTTTCATGGTTGAAACATGAATAAGCTTTATTTGAGCTAATACGACATAAGTTCATCGTTTGTATTCAATTAAATTGGAATATTTCAATTAATATAGTAATAATATTTTAAGTAATATATTAATAATACAACGTTGACGGTTTTGAGTGTTAGATGGTTTGTATTACTGTAATATTTTAAAAAGACAAAATATTAAAGATTTACTTTTCTAAAAAGTACAGTAATATTTAGATGTTTATTTTAATTTATTGAGTATATTCAATTAAGGTTCATTTTAGCTGTGTTAACTTTTGATATATGTTTAATTCACTGACAATGTGTTCTAATAATATCCCAAAAATGAGCATATAAGCAGAAAACTTTAAACCCACTTCGGTGGACATGCGAACTATGTGTCAATTAATGGTTATGAGGAACTCTGGGCTCGAATCTCGTTCTGGTATACTGAGTGCTGTATTAAATAAATAATTTTTCACTCATATACTCAAATGAGATTACACTTCCTTCGAATTTGTCAACCTAAATTCTTATCTTAAAGTATAATCAAATGTGAATAGCCCGGATCGTTATAAGGAAGTAGTGATAAAATAAAATAAATATCTCTCACAAATTAATTTAAAAAAAAAACTGCTTCTGAGGCTAAATGGTCTAAGGCCACACTCTTGTGTTAAACTGGCCTGCCGTTGACATGGAGATTGGGGTTAGAATCCCGTTCTGGTTTACGGAGGGTTTTTTTCCCCTAAAATTGTTTCCCCCTCTTCTTACAGGAGAATGCAGTTAGATTACTTCCAAAATGCTTCCTTCCTTATTCTTAGCCCATTAGAGTAATTATAATATAGCGCGTATAACATGAACAGGTAGTAAGACGCGGTGATAAATACATAAATTTGTGTATTTATTTAGCACCGCGTATTACTAACCGTTCGGGTTATACGCTTAAGAACTAATTACGATAAATAGGTTAGGAATTGTAAAGGTTGACTTTAGAGAAAGCGACCCCACATTTGAATGGAGGGAGAGTGGAAAACCACCTTAGTTCACCCAACCGAGATTCGAACTTCAATCTCTAGCTCAACACGAAACTAGCGTGTTAGCTAACTACGTCACTGAGGCAGGTAATAATATATATATATATAAGGTAATAGGAATATATATTCATCGAGATTATCTAACCCCCCAAGTAACTTCAACAAGTTGATAGATCTGAGTGTCAACTACTCGAATTGCATCTCATGTTACACAAACTTGAACTTTCCTGCCTCCGAGCCTTAGTATTTGATCAATCCCTCACATCACTAAAGTTTCTAGGCTATAAGTAATTCATCCTGATCGGCTTCTTGTCTACTAATTCAGGGTGCTTTACCTCTTCAACGTAATACATTCACATAAACTTAATGTTTTTAATGTTTACTCCCTTTAAAACATAGATTTATCATTTTATATATGGACTTTAATCAATTTTATGATGGAAGGAATATTCACAATAAGTTTTAATTAAAAATCTAAACCCCTTAGAAATGAATAAAATTTACAAATAAATGGATGAATAGAAAAAACTATTACAAAATGTAAATTAATATTTACGATGTTGAATTAAAATATTTATAGGTGTGCAAAGCTTCAAATTATCAATATTGAAGATCAAATATCCCATGTTTCGAGTTCGACCCCCATAGTAAATTTCCAATTTCCCCATGAATTAACGTTTCCTGGTTGGCATAAAACAATTACAATTTTAATTTGCAGAGCTTTCTAGTAGTGCGATCTTCTTTTCTTGGATTAACTTTACAGTACACGTATCCACTATTTAGTCTTTGATATCTTATTTCGACCTCAGTGGTTTTGGGACAAATTGCTCTCCTCAGGACTCGATGTTCGTGGATTAAAACTGATTTCAACAGATTTTTATTAATTTATAAAATCCATATCACAAATTTCTTTGGGGAGGGGGGATAGTAAAGCCATCGCTCCCATGTCAGGTGTGGCATGTAAAAGAAACACTGGAAGGTATGTGAAAATACCTTATCTGACAGAATTGATTGGACCTTTCGTTCTCATTCATAGAAATACTTGTGTGCTGATATAATTATTCGGTTCAGAAAGTGCATGTTATATACCTAAAAAAAAGTCTTACTTATTGAAATATCTACAACGAATTTAAAAGTGAACCTTAAATAAAAAAGATAAACGAATAAAAATAAATTCACACAATTATGTCGGCATAAAATAAAATAGTGTTTTATTTCTACACCTTTCTCTTTACATATATACAATTAATAGATAATTAATAAATTAAAATAGGGCTATGTGACAAAACCAAAACCATATCCTAGACTATGCTTCAAATAGTTGATATTTCACCTTGACTTCATTTCACATTTAAAAAATGACATTCACACTGGAAAAATTAAAATTAATTAACCGGAAATACATTTATTTGGGAAATCTTATCTTGATTTGCAACTTTTTTTTTGTGCATACAACACCGTATTCATAGTTACTAGATAAAATAGCCCCGGTTAAATAGTACACACCATAACGACCCCATATCAAAGCAGTAAATTGTTACAAACGTTTAAATATACTTATATAATATAAATTAAAGATCAATACTTAATTGTATCCATCGATTCAATTAAGAAATATGTTTTTACTCATATATTATACTGCAAAGCTGGTATATCCGTTCTTCATATATATATATATATATATATATATATATTGTGTGTGTGTGTATAGCTTGAGATTTATTGGTTTTATAAAAACATTTTTCTTTTAAAAGATTTGTATTATAAATAGTTCTTCATATTTTCAATGATAAGTTATTTAATATCTCAAATAATTTCGGAGGTATGATAAAAGATGGGAATTTACGCATCAGACCGGAAACCTTAGTCATTTTGCCGAAATATTGAGAGTAGACTTTTTTTGGACTATTTATAAATTTTTTGAAATGAAATTTAATCAAAATCGTTAGATCCGGTTTTGAGAAAATCGATATTTTCTCTTTTTGCCCTCAGTAAACTACCCTTTATCTCAGGGTTAGATATCCAATACCAAAAACCCCTCGGGGCAACCCTATGAAAACCCTAGATATCAAGTTTTAGTCCAATCGGTAAAATAGTTCAGTGCTAGCCCGAGGCACAGACAGACAGACAGACAGATAGACTGACTAATGGAAATTCAAAAATCACTTTTTTGGATTCGGGGTGTCATTAAACGTTGATATTCATCAAAAATCTCGAATTCGATTTTTTTTACCATCACAATACTTTTTTTACCTATAAGATAGCGAGAAAGTAAAAGTCCTGATATGGTAACATTAACTTATTTTTAGTTAATTTTCAGGTTAACTATCGTTGTTATGAGATTTAATTAAATTGCTGGAAACACGTATCAAATAAACCATTTCGGATTATTACAGGGCTAATAAAAGCATTTAGATATAAATTAGGATTGTTTTAGGGATTTCGAAGCCTTAGAACTGCTATTCTCATGAGAAATACCACAGTGTGAAAATTGTTTCCTCCAAATAGGAGGCAGCCTTAAGCGTTGGTGTTTAGATAGTGTTCAAGACATGACGGGACAGATATCGTTTTATGATAGGCTTTTCTCTATAGTATGTTTTCTGATCCTTTTTGTATGCATATGTCCCTACGATTTAAACATTATCCACTTATCAATCACGTCGATAAATTTAATTAATGAATGATAAATAAACCTTAATTATTTATCATTCACAACGTAATCTTAACGCCAGCGTATTTGACTGGTTTATCAAACACTCAACTACTTAATGTGTCCAAGCCTTAGATCAAATATTTCATTAGTGGTGATTTTATAGAGCTCTATTCAACAATCTAATCTTCTTACTTAATGAAATTTAAATATAATATTTAGGGCGAATCGTCCACGTGATAAGTTCGTCATGGGTTGAATTTATTTCTCAATGAGTAAAAATGAAAAAATGACCCCCTCCTAGAACCCCTTCCCTCACAAAATTATTGAAATATACCTGCATTGGCCACCAACGTGACAGTTGAGCCTGGACCTGTGAGGAGATCAGACCTGCGTATTCTTCTTTCCAAACACTGCTGCGTATTTTAAATCTGTACTTGACTAATCTTTATGGAAAAATTATCAAGTTCTAACCCCAGTTTAGTGATTCCTAGAAAACATTCCTTATCTTTGCGACTTAGTTGTGTGAAACAGTAAGGGACTGCTGGTTGTTTAGGGGTGAAGACGGGTGTGGGTGGTACACACCAATGATTCACCCTAAAGGCTATACATGAGTTTCATGTGACTGTCAGTTAAAAACTTGAACATAAACATTACCACTACACAAAAACGATTACAAATAACCCGCCTCGGTGGCGTAGTTGGCTAACGCGCCAGTCGTGTTGAGCCAGACCGCCGAGGACGGGGAGATCGAGGTTCGAATCTCGGTCGGGTGAACTGGGGGTGGTTTTTCCTAAATGGTTTTCCACTCTCCCTCCACGCAAATGCGGGTTCACTTCCTCTAAATTCAACCTTCCCAATTCCTAATCAATTAGTGTAATTAGTACTTAAGCGTATAACCCGAACGGGTAGTAAGACGCGGTGCTAAATAAATAAAAAAAAAAGATTACAAATAAATAAACCGCAAGCTAAAGATCTGCAGAGAATCGTGAGCTTGTTTGCATATCACGTAGGAGACCTGGGTTCAAATCCCAGCTAGGTACACTAAAGTCATTTTACACACATAATTCTGATTGCTATTATCGTAGAGAGGATTTATTTAGCAAAGTTTAAATAAAGCAGCATTTACTGGATAAACATATAAAAATACAGTAGGACTAACTATATTTGTTAACTGAAGAGTAGACATCGGTAATAGTAAAAACTGTATTTATAAATGATTAATATATCTATATATCTACTTATTACCAGCACATGAAATAAACGTCAAGCTCATCTTGTATAGTTTGCTGGTAATGGGTAGGTTGAGGCTCGAATCCCGGCTGAGTGTACTAAGGGTGTTTATTCTTAAGTGGTTCCACCCTCTCCCGATCATTGTGAAGATAAAATCAGAATGGACCTGAGAGTGTTAGGATGTAGTGAGGTGGACTGGATAGAACTAGTTTTTAGGGATAGGTGGCGTACTTTGAAATATGTTATAGTTGTACATCAGAAACACTAAACAAATTTCAAAATGGCAATCCAGGAATTTGGTGGGGGAGGGGGGGGAAGACATTGGGGGTCTTTTAATTTAAAAAAATCATTTAAGGTAAGGTATCAAATTTAATTTCATCACGCAGGTAGGGATAGTAATCCAGATAATAGAACCCATCTTAAATTATGAAATTTCAATTTAAAAGTTATGGAATTGGGGGAGGGTAGGTGGTTAAAACTAAACCAAAACCTACTCACTAATTCTAATTCTCCCACTTTTCTAATAGATATAATACTACGTAAAAAAAATTGGAATTTCAAAATGGGGCACAGGGAAATGGGGGCTTATAGTAGATAAAAAGCTTCAATTGTGGCTTGAAATTGATATTTGGCAAGAAACTAGATGAACTACTCCAAAGAACCGAGTAGGTTCGATCATGTTAAATTTATAAGGAGGAGTTGGTTAAAGGAGGGAAGGTGGTTAAAATCCTAAACTAATATAAACAACCTCTATGTTTGGTAGAAAACATAAATGTGGCAAGCAGGTCTAGAACACAATACAACTAACTATGTTTTAAATATAAGAAATGCTAAAATGTAACTCCAGCCATTTAAAGAATGGGAATTTCAGCTAGTTTTATATAAAATTAATCACGGGGAACGCAACCGAATCTTAAATTATGTTTGAATACTAATCAATTATTAATTTAAATTGTGTTACAAAACATTAAAGGTAGGTTTACTAAAAACACAATTTAAAAAATAGAGATAGAATCTAAAAATGCGTCAAAAGCTGAAATTTAAATTGAAAAAATCTGTAAAAGATTTCCGGTAAGGTTCGAAAATGCGCGGCCTACCTACTGCTCTGAAGCTAAAATATGAAATGAGCTGACCAGAAGAGGTTCCTTGTCCTTCTTTCTAAGAAGAACTGCAACACAAGATGGTATACTCTGATACTCTTTTTACTTTCTCTCTATCTTACAGGTAGAGAAAGTATTGTTATCGTTAAAAAAATCGAACTCGAGATTTTGATGAATTTTGACGTTTCATGACTTCCTGAATCCGAAAAAGTGGTTTTTGAATTTCCGTCTGTCTGTCTGTCTGTCTGTCTGTCTGTACCTCCAACTAGAGCCTAAACTATTTTACCGATTGAGCTGAAACTTGATATCTAGGGTTTTCATAGGGTTGCCCCGAGGGGTTTTTGGAATTGGATATCTACCCCTAAAATTAAGGGTAGTTTACTGAAGGGCAAAAAGAGAAAAAGTCGATTTTCTCAAAATCGGCTCTAACGATTTTGATTAAATTTCATTTATGAACATAAATAAATATTCCAAACAAAATGGCTACTCTCAATATTTCGGCAAAATCGTTTTAAGGGCTCTTGTCTGATGCGTAAATTTACAGTTTTTATAATAGCTCCGAAACTATTTGAGATATGAAATTACTTAGCATTACAAATATGTATATATATTTATAATACAAATATTTTATTCGAAAAATATTTTTATAAAATCAATAACTTTCAATATATACGCAATTATATATATATTTTTAACTTTTTGGGCATTAAAGCTTAAGTATTGCGACCGTAAGAAAAACTAACCTGAAATGTTGATGGATGTCGACGTCTCATGACCCCCCGAACCCTTAAAAATAGTCTTTGCAATGCCGTCTGTCTGTGTGTCTATTAAAACTTAAAATTAAGGGTAGTTTACTGAAGGGCAAAAAGAGAAAAAGTCGATTTTCTCAAAATCGGCTCTAACGATGTTGATTAAATTTCATTTATGAACATAAATAAATATTCCAAACAAAATGGCTACTCTCAATATTTCGGCAAAATCGTTTTAAGGGCTCCGGTCTGATGCGTAAATTAACATTTTTTATAATAGCTCCGAAACTATTTGAGATATGAAATTACTTAGCATTACAAATATGTATATATATTTATAATACAAATATTTTATTCGAAACATATTTTTATAAAATCAATAACTTTCAATATATACGCAATTATATATATATTTTTAACTTTTTGGGCATTAAAGCTTAAGTATTGCGACCGTAAGAAAAACTAACCTGAAATGTTGATGGATGTCGACGTCTCATGACCCCCCGAACCCTTAAAAATAGTCTTTGCAATGCCGTCTGTCTGTATGTCTATTAAAACTTAAAATTAAGGGTAGTTTACTGAATGGCAAAAAGAGAAAAAGTCGATTTTCTCAGAATCGGCTCAAACGATTTTGATTAAATTTCATTTATAAACATTAATAAATATTCCAAACAAAATGGCTACCCTCAATATTTCGGCAAAATGGCTTTAAGGGCTCCGGTCTGATGCTAAATTAACATTTTTTTAAATAGCTCCGAAACTATTTGAGATATGAAATTACTTAGCATTACAAATATGTATATATATTCATAATACAGATATTTTATCCGAAACATATTTTTATAAAATCAATAACTTTCAATATATACGCAATTATATGAATTTTTTTAACTTTTTGGACATTAAAGTTTAAGTATTGCGACCGTAAAAAAAAAAACTAACCTGAAATGTTGATGGATGTCGACGTTTCATGACCCCCCGAACCCTAAAAAATAGTCTTTGCAATGCCGTCTGTCTGTGTGTCTATAAAAACTTAAAATTAAGGGTAGTTTACTGAAGGGCGAAAAGAGAAAAAATTGGTTTTCTCAAAATCTGCTTAAACGATTTTGATTAAAATTCGTATCTAGGCGTTGATTAAGATTATAAATAAACTGGCTATTTTCATATTCCTATGAAAATGATTTTTAGGGTACATTACAGAAGCGTTAATTTCCGTATCTCCACAACTATTGGAGAAACTAAACAACTTATCATTGCAAAATTGTAGGACTATTAGAAATAAAAAACTTTTATTTGACATATATTTTTATAAAAACAGCAGTTTCTGAGATATTTGCAAATATATTAATACAATTTTGTGAGCCTTAGTTGTAAACATATACTACTTAAGTCTTAACGCAATAATACTCCAATGCCATAGAGTAATTAAATATAAGTAAGTATCTAAAAAAAGTATGTTACTTTTCCTTAAATCTCTTAGGAGAAATGTTTGCATAGCAATTATCTATCTCCATTTTAGACTCAATAGTCAATATTTACATTTTTTATTGGTCAAAATGTATAAATGAATAATTAAATATCAATGCGATGACTTGAAGATCTGCAACACCTTTTAAAATGTTAAAATTTTAACCAGAAATCGAAATTTTAATACGAAGTGTTGACCCTTGTGGAAGACATTAAACTGTTTGAAATGTTCTTAGGTGGACAAAGATGCGCCTCTTTTCTCATTGATTCTATATCATTGTATATTATTTTATGCGTGTTCTTATGTGGAGTGGTGATGATACAATGTACATTATTCCGTTCAGAAATCTTACGAGTTTATAGAAAGAGAGAGAAAGTCTGTGCGGTGTGCCGTACCATTTATTTGCGTGGTAATGTCCACAGCTGGAAGTGCTGTCATCAGCCTTCACAAGTTCGAGTTATGAAAGAAAATACTAAGGGGAAGGGGGGAGGGGTATTCGTCCACTCTAAATGTTAGAACCAAGTTCTTAAATTCTCCGCTAGTTTCAGGTACTGTTAAGTCAATCAAACATGGAAGCTCGACGCAAAAATATATTAAGTGATGTATTAAAGCGAATTACACCATGAGATGGATTCATATCCTAGAGGCAATAATCACACATCTGCTAGTTCACAACTAATCCACCAGAAAATTGAAATAAATTAAAATTCTTAACAATTTTAAGAAAATATTAGATAAATAATTAAAACTGCTTTATAAAAATGTTATTTTTGGATGTAGAAGTAATATTTAATTATTTAAGAATTATTTAGGCGAATGTATTGACATATTTACACTTTAATCTAAAGCAATTTATTAAGTAGAATATATCAAATCAAATACATGGGTCTTATGATTTAAGTAAAATAGATGAATCAAATTTTATCAGTTAAAACAGATTTAAAGCAAAATAAAAATATTGAATATATATATATTATATATATATATATATTTTAAAATATATATATATGTTTTAAAATCAAACAAAATTAGAAATAGTTTTGCTATGGAAAAGAATAGTTTTCTCAAAAGAATCTGATGGACCATTCCCCTAATGCAAACTATCTTATTGTATCATTTTTTTCCTCATATTTAAAAGTCATAGTATTCGTACAAATATTTGAACTTAATGTGTTCTATCGGCCCCCAAAATTTTTAATAAAAGAGGGTTTTACAATTATGTCTCATGTTAACTGAGGCTACAGTATAAATAGCTTCACCCACTTAAATGGCCACGTGGTCAGAGGCGTCATGTTCGTGCTAGACTGGCTTGTTGTTGATGGGGAGATAGGTGTTCAAATCCTGGTCGGTTCTACAGAGGGTGGTTTTCCCTAAACTGGTTTATATCCTCCCTCCGCGCAAATGCGGGTAAATTGTATCTATTTAAAAGGCTTCCTTCTTCTTCCCTTCTCAATTAGAGTAATTATCATATAGACCTACGCGTATAACCTGAACAGGTAGTACGACTTAGTACTAAAAAAATATTAAATAGTTTGATTATTTCTTTTATTATTGATGTTTAGATAGTGTATAGCTGTACAGCAGGATTTTAACTATAGCTCTAAAGCTAGGGGTGGTTTACAAAAACGCATTTATAGATATTAAAATATTTTTGAGCTCAGCTCCAATGATTTAATTTTAAATGGATATCTAACTAGTGTTTTATATCATAAATAACCGTGCAGCTGGTTTTATTGGATAAACATATAAGTTGAATTTGAAAATACTCATTAGTATCGTAAAAGTTATTTATGTCTCTTTAAAACTTAATTCCATTTTACTTTTAGCCTTAAGATTATTTGGAATGATTAATGTATTTAACAAAAAGTTTAAACAGCAATTATCTCAGAGAAAAAATTAGCTCATATTTTGATAGAGTCTAATGTTTAGAATAAATAGTTGGTACCTTATCAAAATGTTTTATTCACATGTTAATATGGTTATGAGTAGAATAAATAAAATTAATTTCGTTTTGCTACAGTCATTCATAAAACTAACGAAAAAATTAAATTATAATAAATACTATTATAAAGAAGATTATTATTAGACGAAGAAGGGAAAATAACTTTTATTACGAATAGAGCCGTCATTGGCTACATCTTTAAATTGTATTGAATGTAGTCAAAAAATTACACCTGAACATGAAAATCTAATGGGAGTTATTTAGTTTAGCATACTAACCGGCCTTTTAGTATAGTGGTCAGTGAACCTGTCTTCGAGTTTAGGGGTCCCGGTTTCAATTCCTGATTGATACCCTGGGTATTTTTCCCGAAAGTGGAATTAACTCAACGGTTACCAGAGTTTGGGTAATTAGGTTTTAGTTAGGTTTAAGTATTTCCACTGGTTCTACACCCTTCATTCACTATCAGTATCACCATCACCTCATCTCATTGGGATATGGAAAGCTCCTCAAGGAATGGATGTACGATTAGTACATTTGAGTGTCCCCTGGGTAATGGCACATTAGTACTGGATAATCCTTCCACTATTGGGATACTATTGTTGTAACAATATATTATTAGCTTAGTTTAACAATGATCTACCATGGAGCTTTCCGGAAACCATTCATTGTTCAGGGTCATTATTCACTCATAGACGAGCGAATTAATAGTCTCTTAATGTTAACATCAAGTTATCACTAAATCACAGCTACCAATGACTAGGGGTCACCTTTACGCGAGTATTTCCATGCTAAGCTAAAAGTGCAGGGTTTGATTCCCATGACCAAGTATAATGTATTTAACCATAGTGACGGCTACATCTGTGTTTTACATCCTTGGGTATATCGCCAATCCTGTATAAGTAAATCTTTAACTATAGGAAACAACTTTGGTAGCCGTATGGTCACAGGCACTATTCTCGCAACAAACAATTAAAAAAAAAATTCTTTAGGCAACATAAACCTGAAAACGATTCATCGGTGACTCATGTTTAATGATAGCTCAAGGGTCATATGACTTAACACGTCCATCACATAATATGCCTTAAGCTATGGGCTAGATTTGAGAACATGAACATTCCTAGGTAGCTTAATGGTAGGAGCATTGACGTATTAAATCTATGGACCTGGAATTGATTCATCTGTTTAAATGTTATTTTTAAACCATATTTTATTTAATTGAAATATAAATAATATTATTTACTCGTTTCATATTAATATATAGGATTAAACTTAACATTAAAGTATCTTACAATAATGTAATAAACAGAGAGACCCTACACTGATGTTCAAACGGGCACAGGGCATAATGGGTTTCATGTAGTGATGTAGACTGGTGATGGAATGGTCTATACTCAATCAAGTCCAAGCTGGAGCCGATGTTTTGATGCGGTTTTTAACAAATAGTTTTCCACCTTCGCTCAACCAATATTTTGGTTTATTTATTTGAAATATACTTTCCTCATCCCCACCTCATTAGCGTAAATCTGTGAATAGTCCAGATGAGTGCACAAAGAATCAATAAAACAAGTACTTTACCCGATTTTTCCCCCCACTTATTTGGTCACCTTGACCCTTAATTGGGGCAGTGAAGGTTGTAACTGAACAACAAACGGTGTGTCGATGACACGCACGCTCGAAACTGGCCTAAACTGGCCCATTCCATTTTGATCTATGTAGGTGTCATCTTGTATTAATTAAAGCACCGACTTGAGGCGTAATACGTCTATGGAACTGGCCTATTCCATTCTTGTCTTGGTAGGTGTCATCCTGTATTTAGTTTAGCACCGCACTTGAGGCGTACTAAGTCTGATTATGGAGCTGGCCCATTCCAATCTGGACCAGGTAGGTGTCATCCTGTATTTAGTTTAGCACCGCACTTGAGGCGTACTAAGTCTGATTATGGAGCTGGCCCATTCCAATCTGGTGCAGGTAGGTGTCATCCTGTATTTAGTATAGCACCGCACTTGAGGCGTACTAAGTCTGATTATGGAGCTGGCCCATTCCAATCTGGACCAGGTAGGTGTCATCCTGTATTTAGTATAGCACCGCACTTGAGGCGTACTAAGTCTGATTATGGAGCTGGCCCATTCCAATCTGGACCAGGTAGGTGTCATCCTATATTTAGTATAGCACCGCACTTGAGGCGTACTAAGTCTGATTATGGAGCTGGCCCATTCCAATCTGGTGCAGGTAGGTATCGTCATGTATCTAGTATAGCACCGCACTTGAGGCGTACTAAGTCTGATTATGGAGCTGGCCCATTCCAATCTCGTCTAGGTAGGTGTCGTCATGTATCTAGTATAGCACCGCACTTGAGGCGTACTAAGTCTGATTATGGAGCTGGCCCATTCCAATCTGGTCTAGGTAGGTGTCGTCATGTATCTAGTATAGCACCGCACTTGAGGCGTACTAAGTCTGATTATGGAGCTGGCCCATTCCAATCTGGTGCAGGTAGGTATCGTCATGTATCTAGTATAGCACCGCACTTGAGGCGTACTAAGTCTGATTATGGAGCTGGCCCATTCCAATCTGGTGCAGGTAGGTATCGTCATGTATCTAGTATAGCACCGCACTTGAGGCGTACTAAGTCTGATTATGGAGCTGGCCCATTCCAATCTGGTCCAGGTAGGTGTCGTCATGGATCTAGTATAGCACCGCACTTGAGGCGTACTAAGTCTGATTATGGAGCTGACCCATTCCAATCTGGTCTAGGTAAGTGTCGTCCTGTATTTATTATAGCACCACACTTGAGGCGTTCTAGATCTGACTATGAAACTGGCCCCATGTTAGGGTACACTTTAAAAAAATTTCAAAACAAGAACCCTTATTAATGTGTAACCTTTGTTTGACACAGTCATTATTTGGACTGTATCTTCAAATATACAGATCAAACTAAATTATATATGACTATGTCCTATCTGCGTTATTACCTATGTAGGTTAGAGAAAAACTGAATTTAATGATAATTTATCCTAGCTAGGCGATGATATATATAGGGAACTGTGCAAGGTGATAGTATGATTTAAAATGCGATAGTATAATATAATTCAATTCAGGCGATAATTTAGTGCAATCTGAATGAGGTTATACTGTTGAACGGAATTGATTTGTAATGTAAGCTAATATTATACGAATGAATATAGTGAACTAATTCCAGAAAAGTTGAAGGGAGTAGCCTTATTTAGCTCTTCATCTACCACAACAAAAACAACATTAACTAGTGAAAGATGGTCCAGATAATGAGACGGACCAGATTAGTTAGAATAGTTAATAGATAATGGTATACCATTGGCTCACTAAGCTGGGCCTCCCAGATTGGATTCCCTAGTTAAGGCTGTTATTTTTCACTTTGTTAAATATGATTAAGATGCTTTGACTAATCCTGTGGGTAACCATCACGTATCAGTTTGTGATACACATGAATTAATATAGTAAAGCTAGTCTATACTCGAGATACACTGTTACTGTTTATTGGTTGAAATTAATTTTTTGGAACTATAACATCGGTCTGACTTTTGATATGGGTTGGGCTATTTTAAAACAAACATTTCAAATTACTCTGTAATCTAAGTGTAATGCACACTTGGGAACGAAATTGTTTGATCTCACAAAAACAGTGATTTTTTTACTAATCTTTAATGATAATAAAATGTGATCAACAATTTAATAAAGTTTTTCATTTTAAATGGATGTCCACCTTTAAGTGAGCTTTAACGACACTTATGGCAGGTTATTACTTTATTTACTATTAATAAATAATAATATCCCGTATACAATCATGAATTTTACCCTAATTATTATGAATATATGTATATATATATGAAATTTGTTAATAGGAAAACTTTGACTCTAGCCTTTTAAATAACATTAATTAACTGGACAAAATTGCAATTAATAACGTAAAATGAGTTGCCTCTATGTGTTTTACAATGAAAGGGAGAATAATTAACATCTAACGAGAGGGGTAATTAATAACTAATTTAAACCAAACATAGAGACGCCTTTTTTATAGCGGTGTTTGAAATTAATTTTAACTTTAGCTTTGATATGTCCCACGATTATATTTCTAGTTTGGAATGGTTTAACTCAAAATTACGTTTGTCGTGTCAATACCATTTAATGTAACTTTTCTATTTTGTATTTGCAAGTGAAAATATGCTTTATATAATTTCTTGCATTTTTATGTTTTAGTCAAGCAACTAATATTATACATAGAGCTCTGGTTATAGCTAACAAAAGGTAGGTGTTTTAGAGAAATCTTTGAAAATAATTTCTATAGCCGAAATCAATAAAATATTGTTCCACTAGAAAAATATAGTTTAACTTTATGCTCTTGTTAATATCAACAGTTATTGAATATTTTCATGATAGTATAAGTATTGATGGGAAAATTCTAAAATTAAGAGAAAAAGCTCTGTTTCATAAGGACAACCTTTGACAGTTATTAATCAAATGTTGAGATTAGCATGTGAAGAAAATTAAACTTTGTATTTTACTGGAGAAATATTTGATGTATTTTGCCGAAAAAAAGTTTGCTATGAAAACTTAAAAAACATAACAAAACATATTCTTTTTTACCCTAAATCCCCCCCTTAATATCTTGAAAAATTAAATAAATACAACTGTTTTGACGTCATTTCACCGAGTATTACGGAACCGATATTCACAAAATATGTTAGTGAAAACTTATAAACCTATAAACGTGCACAAAAATTTCTAATATACTTAGATGCGAAGCAGCAATTTTATAAGACGAGAATTTATTTCGAAAGTAATTTATAGAGCTACCCACACCCGTGAGCATGCAATTCAAATGTAAGTTTCATTTGGTCTGATTTGCCCATGATGGGGAGGTCAGGACTCTAATACTGGCTAGTTGTACTGAGGGTGAATATTATTAAATGGTTTGCTCAATCAAATTCGTGTGCATTTTATTTAAATCTACATCTATCGTCCCTAAAAGACTAAAGTATTTAATACGTATGCGTGTAGCCCAAACGGTGAGAGAAGGTTATAAAAAATAATACATTTCTTGTGTTTTACGAAACCAACTTTTTTAAAAAATAAAAGTATTTACTTTAATTACTAACAAATTCAAGTTTGCAAATTTTCAATATCGAAGGTGCAATTTAAGAGAAAATTTTCCACAGTTTTACCGAACCAATAAAAAAAAGTAATATATAATAATTATATAGAAAATCGACATTTGGGATGATGGTAACGATCTTTTAAAATCTAGAGCTTATATTTCTAAAATATAAAGTCTACAGATGAAAGTTTGCATTGCACATTTATTTATGGGAAGTTTAGGGTTTGAATCATGATAGAGTGTACGGAAGAAAATTTTCTTTAGGGTTTCCCACCCTCCCTTCACGGAAATAAGAGTACGTTTCTCCTAAAATTGTACTTTTATTTTCGCTATTCTACTAGTGTAATTAATGTTTGCCTGAAACCAGAATGCGCACTATGACACGTTGAAAAATAAACAACTATACTCTTTTAAAAATAATGGATACATATATGTATTAATTAAATAGTCGTGTGCTATAAGAAACTTGATTTATTTCAATTGTAAACTTAAACTATTGCACACGTTACTTGTACTTTTAACATCACCAATGGCGTTGCATAGAGTGTTTTCAGAGTTTTCTGACAGAATTAGCCTAAACTGTAACTATAAATAATTGCTCTCATCAATCAGAGCATAGAGCTTGTGAGTGATTGGTCTGGTGCTCCATGATTACTGCATATGTATTGACCTATTTAAAATAAATTTTGCAGGGATATTCTTTGAGCCTAGACGGAACGACTTATGTATATGGTTTTTCGATCTTCTTACTCGTTTCAAGATAGCAGCTGCTATAAAAGTGTTTAACGAGCACCCCGGGCGCATTTAATTTAATGATGACATCTATTCCGAGACTAACGTCTTAAGCCACGTAACTAATTGTTATTTTCTAAGAATATAAGGTAGAATTGAATATGGTATTCATCTGTCTCAAGTCTAGCTCTTTCTCTAAGGAAAAATATTAACTTCAAATTCAAAGAAAAATAACTATAAGAGATATTTCAGCTTAGAATCCAAAGAAAATTTCCCCCTAAGAGAAATATTAAGGTTCTAATAAATATAAGATCATGACTTTCCTAAAATTAAGAAGTTGGCTTTTTTTTTTAATGCGTATTGACTTTGTATTAAAAATATCATGGTTTCACTATAGTAATTTAAATAGTTATTTTAATTCATAGTTACCTCACTCCGCGTTAATAATATACGTAAAATAGAATATGTTGTATGTGTTTTTGGGTCTCTTTCACAAGAGTTTTAGAAGATTATGGCCATGCTGTCTTTAAGTATAGAGTTCACTAATAGTACAGCCTGAGCCAAGTGTCTTGTCGCAGTTTTATGTTTTATAGTCCTCATTAGGAAACAGTAGAATTGAGAGAAGTGATACCACCTTTAAATATAAAAAAATAAACATATAGGGTTGAAAATGGAAAAACCAACTGACTGATCCCGACTTATCTGTTATCTTGGTAAGCAGGCCGAAAATCGCACTTCTATTAGAGTTCTGGTTCGAACATATTTGTGTAACTTATATTCCTGTTAATGAGACGTGGAGTAGGATTTTAAGGGTGTTTACTACATTCAAAGTTTTTCCTTCTTAGTCTAAATGTGACCAATAAATGGTGGACCAATATTAAAATAATTACTTAAAGTTTCATGGGAATAAGTTTTGAGAAAAGTGGTAGACGTGTCAAGTTGGTGAGTCTGTCATGGCTAGGACATTTTATTACACAAACCTTAATTAAAAAGTGGCAAAATTCATACATGAACGTCATTCTTAGATTTCAATAGAATTATGAAATTTTAAATTTCTTAAATATATCTTCAATAACAACCATTTACAAATCAACTTTCTTAACGTTCACTAGAAGATATGAATATTGTTCTTAGAGCTATCCTTACCCTATTTTATTTCCTCTGAATTGCTCTTTCAAGTATGAAATTATGGGGAGAGGGGGGTGTGTAAGAAGAATTGAGCTTTTTTTTTCCCTTACTTCTATCACACATCTTCGATTTCTGGTCGGGAACATTGCAAGCGGGAAAGATGATATGAAAAAAGAATGGAGGAAAGCAAACTCTAGTGTTCAATGAAAGTAAGCTAGCTCCTAGGAGATTCAAGAAAAGCCGTCCCTTCACGCCGTTCTCTAGGGAGTTAGGTGAATGTAGAAGGTTTCACGGGGTAAAAGGAGGAGAAAAAGCGGTTGAACAAAAAAAAAAAAAAAGGCATCGTCTCGAAATTACGGGAGGATTCTGAGCACGATTCACAAAGCTGCCCAGGAATTGCTTTATTGGTTGGCAGCACAATGTCATTCAGATGTGGGGTGCGATAGAGGCTGAATTATATTTGTAAAAGAGGGAAGAAAAAATGAGGAATGGGGGAAATGCATGAAATTTCTGATGTAATCGAAATATTATTATTTAGTCGCATTTATATTGTAAGCCAACTGGTATACAAATTCGCTTGTCCATAAAAGTTGAATCGTCTCCATCCTTGTTGAACAATTATTACTAAACAACGCTCACTTCATTTTGTGTTGATCGCTACCAGAACTTATAGGCCTCAGTTGTTTGCCAGTAGCTGTCAGGTAGTGTTTAAACTTCCCACTTCTTGTATCTAGAGGGTCATTAGTAAATTGTTTACTACTTTCTTCCCATGTAAATACCTGGAAACTTCATACTCCTATCAGCTTGGTGTAATATTCGCTACACCCTAGATAGGTAGTATGAAGTGAACTACTAAATTTTTTTTATTATTAATCTTGCTTACATCCTATTGAGTTAAACAAAATACAAATAATTTAAAGATAGATTGGTAGATGCTTGATATTTTAAAAAAAATGTAAATACCAATTGATTAATTGATTAATAATTTAAGAAAATTATCACATGCATTAATTATGCAGGATTAGGTAAATAAATGTATAGTATATTATCTTTCTTGCAAAATTTTTCATCCAATTGCCTTTTTGAGCTACAAGTTTGGTTAAAATATGTCAAAATACTAAGAATGTACGCCCTTCAGACATATTGTCAAAATATAGCTGAATTTTATTATTTGGGGAAAAGATATAATTCAAATAAAATAATATAGAAAATGAACTAGATTTTTTATTGATCTATTTAAATTATACTTTATAAACTTATATATTATGGCAGAACATTAAAAAAACTAAATTAACACAGTCAATTGTTTCATAAACTGATACATAAAGGTTATCACCATGATCAGTCCTGATAATAGAGTATAATTGAATTAATTTAAAAATTCAATCCTGGACATTGGAATCGAAGTCCAGGAACTTGATGTTCATTAACAAAAGCGTTTTTGTTACCATTGATAAATTCTGATTCATCTCATATCTACTTCCACACTTCACTCAACTTAAAACGAGTGAAAAGTTGCCGGTATGTCCTTATGATAGAAAACAATGGCAAATAAAGCAAATATTCCAGGTTTCGATACATACACATGCCAAGGTTGTAATTGTTCATTTAGTTAAATAGGATCGAACGCCTAGTATTAAACACCTGCTACTAATGCCTTTTTTAATCACCGCGTCTCGCTACCTGTTCAGGTTATACGCATATATGATAATTTTTACTCTTTTGGGGTAGGTATGAGGAAAGAAGAATTTTTTTAGGTAATCTACCCACATTTTCGTGGAAGAAGATTGGGAAACAATTTAGGGAAAAACACCCTCAGTGGACCATACCAATATTCGAACCCTAATCTATCCATCATCTGTAGGTCATTCTAATACGAGAGTGATGCCTTAGATTTTCAACCATTGAAGCGGCTTACTATTTCTTTACTATTTGAATACCATTTATAAAATTTATATAAATATATTTTACTTTATCATCATAATCGTTATAAAATCGATCTCAAGATTATGATGAAACGAACCCCGAAAAAGGGTTTTACAGTTCCTTCCGTATCCATGTCTGTCTGTCTGTGTACCTGTCCCCCTTCACGAATCTAAACGGTTGGATGGATTTTGTTCAAATTTGATATTTTAGATTTTATAGGGTTCCATCTCAGGATTTTTTAAAAATTCAAACCAATCAGTCAAATTAAGAGTAATTTATTGATGAATGATTTTTCAAATTTCCAACTTTTGGAAATTGCTTGTAACGATTTTGTTTGAAATCCATATTTAGAATTTGTTTGACATGGCAAACAACAATGTGGTTTTGATTTTTAGGCGAATATTTTCTGAATTAAGGTTTTAGGAATGGAAAATTTAACTTCGAAATATTTCGAAAAGGTTATTGTCTAAAACTTAAATAGAGGATTTAATGATATGACAAAAATAACTTTGTACTTGTATGCAGAGTTAAAAATCATTTATGGGTAGTTTACTGACAAAGGATTTTTCCAAAATATGAGATTTAAAAAATGGTTCTATTGCTTTTGTTCCAATTTGGAATCTGGGGAGTGTTTGACATTACTAGTAGAACTTCTTAGTTTTTTTTGGATAAAAACTTATTTAAGAATAGGTAACAAATTACTGGTTTTCATGAATTTAAAACATTTTAAAAATAGTTATATATATTAGGGTACAAAGGGTTATATGGGGAGGGCTTACATTACACATAACACTATATACGAGTTTTTGGGGTAAAAAATTGTTTAAAGTTTAATAATGACTGATTCTTCAAAAATTTGAACTAATTTAAAATGTTCCCTTTTATTTTAAATGGGTAACTTGGGAGTGTTTAACATGATACATTTCACTTTATGTCTGGTTTGGGATAAAGATACGTCCAAGCTTAGTTTATTGATGACTGATTTTTCAAAAACTTGAAATATTTTTAAAATGGCTCCAAAAAGAAACGATGGACTTTAATGGCTGCAAGTTTTAAGAGCTTAAACTAAAACTTGTGTCAACAGAGAAGTAGCGAGCATCTCTATGACACTAATGCGCAATACGTGATTCTGTACTCCAACAATATCAATGACGTTCGAATCTTCACATTTTAGGTGTTCAGGATTCCTACGAAGAGAAAACTGATGTGTTGGTTCTTTCAACGTTTAAGAAAATAGGTGTGGCTCTTTCCCTTGCTGATATTGATAGAAGCCACCGTGTTGGGATAGGGCGGGAGGGAGTTTCCTGGCCGATAATATTGAAGTTTAAGAGCTACCAAGTCTGGGGTTAAGAAGTATTTCGCAAGAAGAAACTGTTGAAGGGCAAAGGTACCACAATCCGAGAAGATATTATTACTGAGAGGTTAAAGCTCATATAGACCACTATCGGTAGATTCGGAGTGAAATTTGTGTGTACAATCGATGGTGTTATTCATGTTCAACCTCGTACAGGTGAATTCAAATACAAGTTCACTTGCCAGGAATAATGAGACAATCAAGTTGATTCTCATTTTAACAATAGGAAACAGAAATATTTATTTTTTCTTTAATTTAATATTTATTTATCAGCTTTTATTTTATTGTTTTGTAATTTGAGATTTTAATTATATATTTCTGTTTTAACAAAAATTGTATTTCATCAAACAATTTAATTTTAAGCGAGTGAATCCTCTATTTAGTTTTATTGTAATTCGTTTTGCTTGGATCTTTTATTAGTCTTAGCTTTAATTGTTTAATTTATTTAGTGATTTATTAAATGTAACTTAACAATATTGATGCATCTTAGGTTTGTCTACTTATTATATATTTTCACAATGTTCAATTTTGGAGACATGGCCTCAGCAAATGATAATGTTCCACTACTGACTGTTAGCCGTTATGCCGGGACAATAATACCATTTTAGCACTCCGACCCCTCCATTTGGTAGCACAAACTCCCACGTCAAGTTGTTGACGCCAACAGATTGTAGATTGTATTTTCTTTCAGGCACTGCCTCAAATTTACGTATCGTACAAGAATGTTTAATTTCTGGTCCGTAGTATTGATAACGCTAGCAACATTTTAATGAGTAGCGATATAGATATTTATGCAATTATTGAAACTTCGCTACGAGCTTTAATGCCGGATTCACTTATAAATATTACTGGATACAAAATAATAAGGCATGACTGAGTAGGCGGAAGAGCTGGAAGTTATGTTTGTATTTACATAAATTCAAATATTTTGCATACAACTATAAATCTAGATACATTTTCCAACTTTTTTAAGATAATAGTTCATCTGTAAATAGAAACTAGCCATAAACCAGTCAAACTCTCATTTTAATTTATATACAAACTCCATGATATTCTGTACTCTTGGATTAAAATAAGAGTAGCACTACTTGACCAATTTTCACGTTAAATTATTATGATGAGGCAATTTTAGCCAGTGATTTTAATATAAACCTTGCGAAAACAAACTCTCCCAATGTGAATTTGTTAAATGATAAAATAGATACCTGCGTATTAAAACAAATAATTAATTGACCTACAAGAATCGCATTAAATACGGAAACGCTGGTTAACCTGATAGTGATACAAAAATACTCAAATAAATTTCTTACATAGGCCAATATCAGCTTTTATTGTTCATTGACCACAACATAACGTACTGTTCAAAAGATGTAGCTGTTCCAATTTCAATCAAAACTAGGAAAACTCTTAGGGCCTACAAACTTTCATTACTAAAGGGTTTTGTTTATAATTTAAAGGTAGATTCATGGGAGGTAGTAACACTACATGGGAGGGCTAACACTTTTGATAAAATTTCAAGATCTTCAACGAGATAATTTTTATTATTTTTAACAAACATGCACCTTTAAATAATATTCAAGATAAAACCAAAATAATTATCTACTCTGGCAGATATTGGAAATAAAATATAGCATGGCTAAGCGTAATACATTAAAAATCGGGTTAGAAGATTATTATGGAAACTATAATTACGGCAGGAATCAGATTAAATATTTCGATAAGAAAAGTAGCATGTGTTATTTCACTAACTTAGCAGAAGCACATTCTGATAATTTTAATAAATTGTAGAATGATTTAATAAAGTTCAATGTTATAACTTGTAATGAAAAATGCATTCCTGAACACCTTCAAAAGTATTATAACATAAATAACTTATTTCTATCATTATATAATGATAATAATCATACCAGAAATATTAATAAAAGTACCAGTTGTGCTGACCAAAATTTTCAGTTCATTTTTTCATTTTCTATTATTAAAGTACTAACCAAAATCTGAGACCTCGAACAGACTAGTAGCCTACTGAAAAAAATACGGATCGTATGGCTTACTAAATAATTAATAGACTAAGTTTGTGTAAAATGAATTACAATGCATTTGAATTAGTAGCATAGTAATAATATGGAGGGATAAAAACAAAAAATATAAGTAGCTAATCTAATAGCAATAATTAATCATTAGTGAACCATCAACAAATAATAAATAGTAAGTAATCAAATATAAGGGTGTACCATGAATAACTCCCTAAATTTGTTTTGTATTTTATGATTAAAATCAAATTTAAGACACTTAAGAGTTAATGGCTCATACAATGGTAAGTAGGCAAAGTTTTCAAGAGTTACTGATACAGAATATTTTAGGTTTTCAATAGGCATGAGAGGGAACAAGGATTCTCACATGTTGAATGGTGGATTGAATATAATTTGCGGTACTAAATATATTAAAAACCATAGCCACAATGGTAATGCTAATAATATTTATTGGTGTAATAATGTTATACGTTCTCTTTACTCACACTCACAAGCTCCCTCAAACAAAATGTACAACATAATAAATTCCATTTAGGCTCAAACTATCAGATTAGAGAGTATTAACCTACTAATTATAAAACTCTGCTTACCATATTCCCTACGTACGATAACTAACATAATATATTTTACTTTTACCAAATCCGCATGTCCATACTTACTTAACTAGCCAATGTAATAGAGTGCCCCAAAATAAACAATCCCTCGACGTATGCCAACCTCAAACCTACTAGTATTTTCTCTGTGCTGTCAACAATTATTTAAAATTGGTGCATAAACAGATGACCGAATACCCTGAAAAAAGTAATTTATTATTCACAAAGCCAACAGGTTATAGAAAAAAAGCATAGTACATATGCTCCTCAGAATGTAAAATAATTTATAGATCATTACAAGGTCATGGTCAGTTAAAAACTAAGATTTCTCTTATTTTTAGACTTTTCAAAGGCATTTTATACCGTGATTTTTTTTGTACAAGCTTCGACAGCAATAAATGTTCTCAGATAGTAATACTATGTCTCCACATCTATTTACTCGTATTTGAACGGCATCAAAAGGTAATAATAAATGGTAATAATGAACCTGTCTCTTCATTCCTGAAACTAGTAACTGCAGGAGTCCCACAAGTAGTAGGCCTATACTAAGTCTTCTTATAATTTCACTATACGTAGCTTCAATACCTAAATATTTTAACGCTCTTTCTTCTCATCAGTACGCGGATGACACTAAACTTTACATTTTATTTGAACAAGAAATTATGAAAAATTAAGCACTTTGTCAGAGTGATGTAACGTAAACTACCTGAAACATTATGTTAGCAAATGCTACCCAGGTTAAAGCACTATAGGAACATAGGAGTAGTAATTGATGAAAATTTAACCTGGGACAAGCATGTCTCATCTTGTTTACAAGAATTTTTGTTATTGTTTAAACATCTCTATAAATTTAAACACATACTACCAAATTACGTAAAATCCACCTATGTGAATCATTGATTCTATCAAAATTTGACTACTTCTCAGAACTTATTCTTGGCATAAATAAAAGCTTAAAGCATAAAATATACATAAGAAACTTAGGATTAATTTTTAACCTAAAATATATGATATCTTTAAAAACTACCTAAAAACTTAAAGTGGATCAATATGGGGAACCGACGTCTTTTGAATTTTAGTTCAGGAGAGTATAAGATTATAGAATCGAAATGCCCGTCTCATCTCTACTCATAAGTGACCAAAATATCTTCCATACATAAATATAAAACACGAGATGGAGCTTCTCAATAAATAACCAAACATCTAACTAAAAACTTTAAAAATAATCTACCTTTTAAGTAGATAGGTTTGATACTATATCATCAGAATTTAAAGATTTAAATTAATTAATATATTCAGGATAGGGTGTAAGAATCATTCGATGGGAAGCAAAAATGTTTAAGACTGACTATCAAATGTATATACAAAACTGTAACAAAAATAGTAGACTCTTAGAAATAAGTTTAAGTAATAAGTGTCAATATTTGGACTAAATAACCTCATGTAATATCTATAATAACAATGGCATAAGTAATTCTCTCTAATTATAAGAACGATCATCAGCTGAGATTTGTATTTATACATAAATAAATAAAATGACAGATCAGTTAGTTAATTGTTTATGCTGTGATTAAAATAAATACAAGTTTAATGAACAGGTGCAAAACGTATACCATACTAGAATTCAGCTTTGTCTGTGTTTATATACTCCAAATGAAGACGATGAAACCGTTTCTCCTAAAAGTGTTTGAGCTTATAATATGAATTATATCAAAGCAACTGAGGGTTTAAGGAAAGTAATAGTTATCCAGGGTAAAATGATTTAGACAAAATTAGTACAATTTTGTTTTAGGTTTGTATGTTCATGAACAAATAAAAACATTTGTAATTTTACTTAAGAAATGATTATTTGATGGCAAAGGCATGCACTAGTTATGTATTATACTTAACAACATACACAACTAGAATTTTAAGGAAAGCTTCACTTATATTTATTCGATGTATGTTCATTAAAAGTTTCAAGTTAAACTTCTGGAAGTTATATGAATGGTCACAAAATGTGTATATGAAAAAGGTTTTTTTCTCTCCACGGTAGGAAAAATGTTGACACGTTGATTACATATAATTAATTATCCAAACTTTAGTATAAATGTTCAGTTTAGCAATAACTCTAGGTATAAAGGGCCCCTGTGGGAGACCAAAGCATTCTCAATTACAAACGCTTTTAAAATTGCATTTCTTCCCTACGCAGTTATTTTTGTTTAGGTCTCACGTATTAGTTAGTATATTTGGATAATTAACCAAAAAGCCCGTATTATTACATAACTAAAGAAAAAAAGGGGAAGCTCTCTAATTTGTCCCAAAACATTTATCTGATTTGTCTAGCTTGTCAAGTTTAATTGTCATGTTTTATTTGTTTTTAAAAGTAAAACCGTTCTTATTTTTTGGGAAGCGGGTTTTATAATAAGGTAGGATTACGGAATGTCAATACTATGAGATGGTTCTCGTTGCATAAATTTGGGTTGGAGAGGGTGGGGAGGAAGATTATACACTCTCAAAATTAGTTCCCCAAAAATTTTTTCACTAATGTTTTGTCCACACAATTGTTTAGCCACTTTTGGACTTATTAAGACGATTCGTTAAGACATATATTTAGAGACCAGTTTAAAAAGCAGATTTAATTATGGTGAGTTAATACGGCGATGACTGCTAAAATTTAAACCCACTATCAAGATGGAATTTCCTATTATACTAATTGAATCAACAAACAACACAAAAATTAAACGAAAAACACTCTTCAGAAAAATGAATAAGCGAAGTGTTTATCTCGTGCAAGTTTGACC